>JXCR01091152.1:0-12600 GCA_002079205.1 Phalaenopsis hybrid cultivar | reverse complement strand
AACAACAAACATTTAATGATAAAAAAGAAACTTTCAAATGAAAAAATGACGAGAAGAATATATATTATGATAAATTTAAATTAAAAAAATGGCTCTTTTGAAAAATCAACCAACTCAAATTAAAATTTTAAAAAAACATATTTTTGAAAATTAAATGTGATAAAAACAAAAAGAAAAGAAAACAAATTTGATGAGTGGATTCTCTCAATTTCGGAGTTTCTTACTCTTTGCTCACGCAACACGGCTATCCTTGCCTTTACTAACTTTTTGCATCACCGCAGAGTTGCACATTCTGCACAAAACCCTACAAAATTTTGCATATCTTCGTCAAAAAATGTTAACCTCTTCACATGCCACATATCTTTAAATTCAAGCCCACAAACCATTTAAAAATATCAATTCTCATTTTTAATCAATCACTACCTTTTGATTCACCTCTTTCGAGGTCGGTCCTTACCTTTCAACGTTCTCTCTTGAGATTGACCCTTACCTGTCATTTCTTATTTCGAATCAATCACTACCTTCTAATTCACCCCTTTTGAGATCGGTCCTTATCTTCTGACGCTCTCTTTTTAAGATTGACCCTTACTTGTCAATTATCATCTTGAAATCAGTCACCACCTTTTGATTCACCCCTTTCGAGGTTGGTCCTTACCTTTCGACGCTCTCTTTTTGAGATTGAATCTTACCTGTCAATTCTCATCTTAAAATCACTCACTACCTTCTGATTCATGCCTTTCTAGGTTGGTCCTTACCTTCCGACGCTCTCTTTATGAGATTGACCCTTACCTGTCAATTCTCCTCTTTAAATCAGGCACTACCTTCTGATTCACCCCTTTTGAGGTCAGTTCTTACCTTCTGACGATGTCTCTTGAGATTGACCCTTACCTATCAATTCTCATATTGAATCAGTCACTACCTTCTGATTCACCTCTTTTGAGGTCGGTTCTTACCTTCCCATGCTCTCTCTTGAGATTGACACTTACTTGTCAATTCTCATTTTAGAATCAGTCACTACCTTCTGATTCACCCCTTTCAAGGTCGGTCCTCACCTTCCGACGCTCTCTCTTGAGATTGAACCTTACTTGTCAATTCTCATCTTCAAAACAGTCACTACCTTAAGATTCACTTCCTTTTGAGGTCGGTCCTTACCTTTCGATGCTCTCTTTTTGAGATTGACCCTTACCTGTCAATTCTCATCTTATAATCAGCCACTACCTTCTAATTCACCCCTTTCGAGGTTGGTTCTTACCTTCCAACGCTCTCTCTTTAGATTGACCCTTACCTATCAATTCCCATCTTTGAATCTATCACTACCTTCTAATTCACCCCTTTTAGGTCGGTCCTTACCTTCCGACGCTCTCTCTTAAGATTGACCCATACCTATCAATTCTCATTTATAATCGGTCCCTATCTTCAGATTCACCCCTTTCGAGGTCGGTCCTTACCTTCCGACTCTTTCTTTTTGAGATTGACCCTTACCTTTCAATTCTCATCTTAGAATCAGCCACTACCTTCTGATTCATTACCTTCGAGGTTGGTTCTTACCTTTAGACGCTCTCTCTTGAGATTGACCTTACCTGTCAATTCTCATCTTAGAATCAGCCACTACCTTCTGATTCACCCCTTTTGATGTCAGTCCTCACCTTCTAACGATCTCTCTTGAGAACCTGTCAATTCTCATATTCCAATCAGTCACTTCCTTCTGATTCAAGACGGTCCTTACCTTTTGACGCTCTCTCTTGAAATTGACCCTTACCTTTCAATTCTCATTTTAAATCAGTCCTTAACTTCTAATTCACTTCTTTTGAGGCCGGTCCTTACTTATTCCGACACTCTCTTTTGAGACAATAATTAAATTTTGAATGATTACTTTGACATTCATCCCTAACTTCTAATTTCCTCCTTTTAAGGTCGGTTCATAACTGCCGACTCTCTCTCGTGAAAACATTACCTAAATTTTGAATCCTCACTTTAGAATCAATGCCAAAATTACAATTCTTATTTTTCAGGATTGATCCCAAACTTCTGACTCTCTTTTAAAATTGATACCAAAATCTCAAATTCCTACTTCGGGATCAGCGCTTACATGATGATTCTCATCCTCTAAAAACACTTGAAATCTGACAACATTAAAACCCACACTTCAATCCCAAGCAAGAGTTCTTACCTCTTGATTTCAATCAAAATACTTACCTGCTAATTCCCCAGTGAAAGCAAATAGCACACACAACTCACATATTTCTTCTAGGTTTGTTGACTTGGGAGTTTGTATTGGTTTTGTTGATCTCATTGGTCAACGCCAATATGTGCGGTGTGCTTGCCCAGCACACCACGCATATTGGGGGTTCATTAGTTGACCTCACTTTTGGTTAAGGTCTAGTCTTTCACTTTAGTAGCTTATAGTCTAGCCATAAGACTTTCCTATTGACTATTCTTAGAGAATTAGAAAAAGGTACCCTCACCATTAGAAATCCTAAACTCTTCTTTACTCAACTTGAAGTTCCACATATTGGTCCTAACCTCTAGAACTTAGTAAATGGGGTCATTATGGGGAAGCTCAAGGCGATTTCCTATAGGGCTATTTTTGGCCTTAGGGTTAACCTTGGGTGTTGGTCAAGAGCTAAGTCACTCACTTCACTCACAATCACTTGCTACCCTAAACCCAGAATTTCCTGAGTTTAGTCCCTTGAGCCTTTGGGAAACTCATGTAGACGGTCCCCTAAATTTACTATCCCTATGCAAGGGTTTAGCTAAGACCAGTACATAGAAGACCAAAATGGGGTTTCCATTGGTCCGTTGCTTACTTTAGGAGGGTAGTTCTCCAATTTTACCCAAAATACTCAGCCTTGCCTTTTACCCCTAAACTCCCCTAAATTACCTAAGTACCCTTGAAACCCTAAATTTGGCCAAATTCCCAAATTTATCCAAAATACCCAAAATTGTTCAAAAATCAATGTAAACAGTTTGAAAAAAAATACCCAAATTACCCAAAGTCACCAAAAATTGCCAAATTACAAAAATTCCCCTCCTCGGCCCAAAATTTCAAAAAATCTAAAAAATCCCAAAATTTTCCAAAATATTCCAAATACTTCCAATTTCATTTTTCTCAACTATCACATGACCCAATTTGGCAAATTTGACCATCTTTGGCCAAGACTCCCAAATTTGCCTTTTAAAAACCCAAATTTCCCCAAATTCAACTCAAATGTCCATCAATTTGATCCCAATCTCCCCAAATTTTAATCCAAAACTCAAATTCACCTTCAATAAAATCAAAATAAATCAAATCCAAGATCAATTGGCCCATGCTTTAAGCCCAATTTTGATTTAGATCAAAGACCCAATTTTGGCCACATGACCTAATCTCATCAAATTGAATCCCTTAACCCCACAATTGGCACCCAATTTTTGTTGAAAACTCTTCATGAGGTTCCTATTGACCATTTTCAACCATTAATTTGGACATAGCCTAAGGTTAGCCCAATCTAGACCCAAGTCTAGCCTAACATGCCTAAATTGACCAAATCTTCAAAATCCTTCAAATTGACCCTCCAATTGAACTCAAAACCCTTTTCATCCTTCACCAAAATTGTTCCTTACAATCACTTAAACCAAATGCAACATTTATTTGGATCAATTGGCAGGGCTAACCTAGTCCAAACCCAATTTTTGGTCATTTGCACCCACTTGGACTCATGCACTAAATGTAGCCTAACCACCCCAAAGTCATCAAATTAATGACTCCACAGCAATTAGTTGGACCCTAAAATTGAGCCAAAACTCACCTAACCCAAGCTAAGTGAGCCATGGAACAATGGTCCCCTAAACTAAGGGATATGTTTTCCAAATATGCATCAGCTTAAGATCTTTTTGCCAAGACTAAACCTTAGCCCATTACATTGTTGTGACATATTCCCATAGGTTCCCTGAGCTCCTAGCCACCTCTCCCTTCCATGGTCGATCGGCCTAGTCACCGGAGAAGCCAAAACTGAGGACCACCTCTTCTTGAACTTCACCTNTCTCCCTTCCATGGTCGATCGGCCTAGTCACCGGAGAAGCCAAAACTGAGGACCACCTCTTCTTGAACTTCATCTAAATCAAACCAAGAGGCCACCTCACCCAAATGAGATGTTAGAGCCTCTCTGCTCTCCACCTAAGCACCATTTTTCACCCCTCAATTGGCCATGACAGCCACACCTTAGTCATTTTTATAAAAGCTTCCCCCTCAGGGCCATGAGAGGGGTGTTGAAATTTTCTCAGAGAGAGACGTCCAAATAACTCCCTGAGCATCCTTAAGACCTCCAAAGTGCAATCCAATCACTACATTGCCCTAATTCCTCTTGTTTAACCCTAATTTTGAGCTCAAAAATTAGAACAGAAACAAAACATCCCTTAAAACTCAAAAAACTCCAATTAATTGTTCCCACACTTTCACAACAACAAGAGAAGGTAAAGCCCCATCAAATAACCCTCTTAAAGAGTCTAACATAGCTCTAGACCAGCACCTGAAATCGAGCTTGGTCGAATTCATACCTAGACCTTACACTACAGCAAGAGCATTAATCCTTAGCCTCCTTAGACCTCAACAAATGTGTCGAGTACCTCTGATTGAAGCTCCCCTTCTCATAGCCAAGGTATTTAAATTCTTCTCTTTTCGAGTTTCTTTTGATTCTCCATTTGGTTGGGTTTAATTCCATGGCATCTTAATCGTATGGATATGTTCCTCTAAATTAGATGAGCATTTCAAAAAAAATTCACTTAATTTAGTTGNTGTGTCGAGTACCTCTGATTGAAGCTCCCCTTCTCATAGCCAAGGTATTTAAATTCTTCTCTTTTCGAGTTTTTTTTTATTCTCCATTTGGTTGGGTTTAATTCCATGGCATCTTAATCGTATGGATATGTTCCTCTAGATTAGATGAGCATTTCAATAAAAATTCACTTAATTTAGTTAAGAAATGAGGGAGATATCAAGCTTGGAAGATGGAAAGTTCTTGAGCTAGGCTATCAAAGACGATGACGAAGCATCGTTCGATCAAGCGTGTATCGGATAGACGGTCAAGATAAAGCCGGACAGCGGTTCAGGACATAAACCGCAGGCCGAGTCAGCACTGAAGTAGATGACGATGTCGAACGGGAGCGCGCCGCATGGAGCTTCAGAGCTGCCTACGATGGCGTCGCACGTTTAAATAGAAAAATAGGGATTTTAAGAATTCAGAAAATGACCCTTAACTTCAAAAATCCATCTCTTTGTGTAGAAAAATCATAAAAATAAAATAAAAATACCCTCTTGCTCAGTGAATAGAGGAGAACAATGTGAATTAAATTTTGTTCCATTTGATGCATATTTGATTTTAAAAAAATCAATTAGCATTAGGAGACTTTGGATTCTCCATGCATATAGGCATTTCATCATAGCTTGAATTTTTGGCATGTTGTCGCTTCTACTAAGGGGAACTTTCCTTGATTTTTTCAAAGCTAGAGAAGACATCTAAACAGAAATCCATATTTTTTAAGTTTATGTACGTTATTTTCTTAAATTAATCATAATAATTAGCATGTTGCTTGTAAAAATCCAAGAAAATTTTGGAAGGTTTATGATGACCATAAAACCTTTAGGAAAATTTCTCATGAGCCAACTCATTCAAAATAAACATCATTTGCCTAATCCCTAAAACAATAAGGTAATTAATTTTGGAAAACACAAAAATCAAAATGACTTGATTTTTAATCTCCACTATTGGTTAAAATCTAGAGAACTCTCCATANTAAAACCTTTAGGAAAATTTCTCATGAGCCAACTCATTCAAAATAAACATCATTTGCCTAATCCCTAAAACATTAAGGTAATTAATTTTAGAAAACACAAAAATCAAAATGACTTGATTTTTAGTCTCCACTGTTGGTTAAAATCTAGAGAACTCTCCATAAAATTCCAAAGCATTTTGAGTCCATTTGATGGCCTTAATTGATTTTTCAAGTTAAATATCCTTTTTTACACTAAATTGATTTTTACTGATCAAAATATAACTCAAAAAATTATGAAAACTTATTTTTTGAGTTCTCTGTGACCAGAGAAGTTTTATAAAAAATAAAATGGTGTTTNATAACTCAAAAAATTATGAAAACTTATTTTTTGAGTTCTCTGTGACCAGAGAAGTTTTATAAAAAATAAAATTGTGTTTAAAATAAAATGGTGTTTAAAATAAAAACTTCATTTTTTAAGCCGATTTTAAATATTTAAATAATTAAAAATTCATAAAAAACAAAAATAAAATAAAATTCATTGAAATGTTCCAAATTGTTTTCTAAGCATTTAGAAGCAATTGGAATATTTTTCCTTATTTTCTAAATAAAGTATTTTGAAGCTTAAAATAATTTTTAAAGGCTAAAAATGTATTTCCACTAAACTAATTTCAATAAATCAAAGAAAAACCAAATAAATATAAAATTTGCTTCTCTAGGTTTTTTGACCTCGTGGAGATTTTTTGAAAATACAAAACTTAATTTACCCCATTTAAAATATTTTATATTTAATAAATACCATAGAACTTAAAGTAATTCTAATAATTCAAATAAAATTTAAAAAATCATGAAATTTTGTCCAAATGGTTCTCTAGTCTAGGTCTACCTTCAGAAAATATTTCAAGATATTAAGCTTCACCTTGGTCAAGTTAGCAAATTTTCTTTAAAAATCCCCATTTTTGCATGAAAATAATTATATAAATTAAATTAAATTTTGGAAAATCACATTTTTCTCCTCTAATTGACCCATGAATGAGGCAGGAAAAAAAATTTAAAGTCATTTGATTTGAATTTGAAAAATTATGAAGTGTTAGAGCCTTAGGGTNTCCCCATTTTTGCATGAAAATAATTATATAAATTAAATTAAATTTTGGAAAATCACATTTTTCTCCTCTAATGTCTTAATTGACCCATGAATGAGGCAGGAAAAAAAATTTAAAGTCATTTGATTTGAGTTTGAAAAATTATGAAGTGTTAGAGCCTTAGGGTCAAAAGTGTAATTTTAGGAATTGGGCCTTAATTAACATTTAGGCTTAATTCAAGGAGGGAAATGGGCAACCTGTGATCTTAATCAGCTTGTTTGGATGGTTGAAATTAAAAATGGATTAATTGGTAGAAACCAAACTCACTTTCCTAATTAAAAAGATAAATTAATAAATTTCTAAATTATTAAAATTTGGAGGTTTATTCAAATTAAATGAACCTAGAACTTAGGGGTATAACTTTTGAAGTCAATAATTAATCTGTCTAATACTCCTATTTGATTTTCAAATGAAATTCAAATAATAAATCAAGATCACCTAAAACTTACCTTTTCCAAATTAATTAAGACACTCACGTAGGTCTTAAGGGCTTAGTAGTGATCTAAGTTAGATCAAGACTGATTAAATGAGGATTAGAAAAGCAAATATAGCTAAAATTTAATACCTTTAAAACACCACAAGCCCAATTAGGACCAAAATTTGGCTAAGTGTTCCAACAACACTAGCTTGCCCCCTTGAAGGGTCTTCATTCACATAATCTTCAAAATTAAATTACAAATGTTAATTACCTTGCTCTTAGGGATAATTAGGACATTAATGTTCATTGAGCATTAAGGAATTCATAGGATGAATTATTATGCAACATAATAAGTTTAAATGAACTGGAGGCTTTTCACTAAGTGATTAGAGGGAAGCATGTACCTGCTTCTTCCTCCTAACCTGTTGGCTACCTCGGAGGTCTACTAAACTTAATATATTTTGCTTAACAAAATCATCTTTAATTAAACTCCTAAGAACCCACCAAGATATGACATAGGGTTATTAAAACTACCAAAACCTTACTTTTCTGCCTCTACATGAAATGCCCTCACATGCATTTTAAGTTTCAGGTGGTGGAATGAGAAGACTCGCCAGGTACATTTTTTATAGTTTCCAGTGCTGTCTTTCTTGTACTTTTTATACTTGCAAAACTTGCATGCTAAACAACGATGCCACCCTGCATGAATACTAAAACTATTAGGATAGCCACAAAACCAAAACCAAACTAAAACTAAAATCAATCAAAATAAAATTCACCCCCACTACATTCAACATATAAAAAAAAACTCAAAATTTAATCACAAACATCACCCAAAACAACAACTATAACTAAAATAAGACGTCTCTATTGGATGATCGGGAACCACTCAGAGGAGGTAATCTACGGTTGCTAACGAGGCTTCCCACGGTCTAAATGAAATTATGGAACTGATTAAGCTGAGTTTAGTAATTTCATTTGGACTAAGTGAATCCAATAAAAAATAGTGGTGTCAGAATGAGGGAACCGTGGGATCCTAACTCTGGTCGCTCTAATCAACTTTAGCATTCCCGTGAAAATTTAAAGAACTATAACCATAGGGCCACTTGATTTGACATCATAACTTAACACTAGCTCGTCACGGCAAGGAGCTTGGAGCTAGCATGATGGGAAACACAGCCATCTTCAACAACAAAATATGACTTTACCAGCTAAATCAATTCATTCCTTAGAATGAAAAAACCAAGCCTTAAGGTTTTGAGGTTGTCTGCTTATGCAACATAAGTCCTCACCTCATCTTTTGGCATTTGTATAGCTCTGTTTCATAATCTAAGCCCTAACTCGCTCAGGATTCCGAGGTTGTTGTTCTTCGCGACCTAAACCGTCACATCTTTCAGGTCATTTGTATGATTATTTCACATAAATGTAAGGCCTAAATTAATAAAATGTGTAGGATGAACCACTCAATTAATTTTTCATCTAAATTGAAGCTAAACATAGGATAGATTGGGAAGTCACCGAGGTTCTTCTCTGGATCCATGACATTCCCTAGTTCTTCCTTCTTTGGATTCTATAATAAAAATGTTCCAAACATGAATAATTCCTCTATCACACCTCTTTGTCCAATTTCATTGAAAAATTCTTTCCTTTGAATTCCTTGAAGATAATATTTCTTGATTTTTATCGAGAGTTTTCTTAGATGATTTCGGTCATTTAAGATGTAATTAACTATAGGGGTTTGCCCATATAGGAAGTTTTTCTCAAACCTAGCTTAATATAAACCTATTTAACTCTTAATATTAAATTGGGGAAATTGTCGGCAAATAAAATGGTTTCTTAGACCAAACGGATGCCATATATTTCTTATTTTATTTGATCGAGCCTCATCCTCAAGTCTTGTGTTTATCCTTCGGGATAGATACAGGATTTGAGTTATAACGCTCTTTCATTTAAATTGTAAAAATATGAGATCAGTTTATTTTCATAATTTTCTAAACTTAAACATCCTTCTGAAGCGGACAACGGGATTTCAATTTCGGTGACCGACAGCTTCCTACGGGTAACTCCTTAACCAAAATAGTGTCGACAGTGTCACTTGAGGACAAGTAACATTTAAGTTTCGTGGATTTAGATACACCAAAATAACATGTTGTTTTAAGTATACATTTTATGCTTATTTTGGGTGATATTGCACTTTAAAGAAGGGTATTTTCATGTTTTTATTGCAGGTATATCAATTGTAGGCATTTCGAGAAAAAGTAACAAAAAGGATGAAATTTGGAACTAAAATAGAGAATATTGAGAATTTTGGCCCCTGATGTGCCATATTGGTGCCAAAAGAGCCATTTAACAGAGAGCTAGCGCTAGATGCGCTAGATTGGCGCAAGAAGTTCCATTTGACAAAGAACTGGCACCAGATGAGCCAGATTTGGTGCGAGAAGCGCTAAAACCCAGAATCGTATGAACTTAAGCAAGTTGGCGCCATATGAGCCAGAGATGACTTTTTTACGGATTAAGATGATTCAAAACAAATTTTGCACAAATTTTCAAAGATACACTTATTCTAGACACCCCTTAGAGAGATTCAATGTATTTAGACACTTTAGAAGGTTCTTTTATGAAGGGATATGTCTTTTAGATCAACAGACANTATGATTTCTATAACATGGTGAGAGTCGCATTTGATTTCATGGGAGAGGATTTCATCCATGGAGTTGAGAGCAAATAAATGGGGAAATATACTTCATTTGATGCATAATTGGAGATCATAAGGTGATAGATTAAAATCCTCAATCTAGTACAGTAGATTAGAAACTGATGCGAGATTGTTAGCACCATGTGAGGGATTAGTGGGATCTCTGGAGTGGTAGCTGGTATCCTTCCAGCCTAACCACAGAATTATGGACCAAACTCTAGATTAGTCAATATTCTTTATGCACTCAGAAGAGGGTAAAGAATAGGATTGCTCCTATTTGTCACAAAATAATTTATATATATATATATATATATATATATTCAAATGATTTTAATCTCTTCTCAATCCATATACTCATTGTAAAGGGAAAGGATGCTTTCTAAAATTTCAACTCTTTGTCACAAAAATGTTGTTTAGTTTTTGTAATTTTACTTTTGAAAGTTTAGCAATTAGTTCAATTAACTTTGTCTTTTTACTGCATTTTATTTAGCATCAGCTCTATTACTTTATATTCAAATTTAGCACTTCACTTTTGTAGTTTACATTATAAGCTTAACAATTTACTAATAGGCATTTCCAACTTCTCTGTAGAATCGATATCTAGGACTCCATTAGAGCCTTTTATTACTTGAGCGATACATATACTTTCGTTAGTTTTAGGGGATTTGGCAATTTAAAAATTTTTAAAAGATAAAACTTTTTTCATCAAAGNAGAATCGATATCTAGGACTCCATTAGAGCCTTTTATTACTTGAGCGATACATATACTTTCGTTAGTTTTAGGAGATTTGGCAATTTAAAAATTTTTAAAAGATAAAACTTTTTTCATTAAATTTATTTTTGTAAGGATTAATTTGAATATTCACTATTGTATCTATCATGTGTAGATTGTAATATTGAAGAATATTTACAAAATTAACACACTAAATCCACCCCACAATAAGGTGAAGGAAGAACTTTCCTATTAGGTTCTTGTGGAGGAGGAGAGTTTTAGTTTTCCTTGAGGGAAGGGCCTTTGGATTTAATAATTTAAAAATGGGTCTGATTGGTTTTTGCTATGAGAGAAGTGGGAAACCTTAATGGATGGAAAGAATTTTGGATTTAATTCTTCTTATTAAGAAAGGGAGTAACTTTAGGATAGTCATTAACGAGGGTTTAATAAGAGTTTACGGGGGAAAACAAAAAGGAATGAGATGGAGAGGGCCACAACTAGGATAAGTCTANATTTTGGATTTAATTCTTCTTATTAAGAAAGGGAGTAACTTTAGGATAGTCATTAACGAGGGTTTAATAAGATTTTACGGGGGAAAACAAAAAGGAATGAGATGGAGAGGGCCACAACTAGGATAAGTCCGCCAATAAAGGAGGAGGTGGTGGATTAATGAGGTGGCATGGTGAGAAAGCTTGGATGAAAAGTGAAAAGGTGGGTAAAGATCAAAAAGGGAGTGAAGGTATTTTCATAAAGTTTTAATAATTTGGCCAAACCATTAATGACAAGTATGAAAAATTAAAAGTTCATGTAATTTCAAAGAGGACAAACCAAGAAGTCCAATGGTTTAAATTATTTTGAAAGAGGAGGTCTCTAGCTCAATATATGACCGTCTGAAATTGGCTAAGTATTTTTGGCATGAAGTTGTAAATAAGTCANACAAGTATGAAAAATTAAAAGTTCATGTAATTTCAAAGAGGACAAACCAAGAAGTCCAATGGTTTAAATTATGTTGAAAGAGGAGGTCTCTAGCTCAATATATGACCGTCTGAATTGGCTAAGTATTTTTGGCATGAAGTTGTAAATAAGTCCGGAGTTGGTTATAGAAAAAAAAGTCAACTTAGGCTCATTTAGAAGAGAAAATTATAAGAAATACAGTGATGCAAGTGGTTTTGATTGAATCAAGTTCCATGAGGAAACTTTCTTTGCCAAAGTGTGCCCCAGCCGTAGGAAGATTAAAAAAAGGCAAGTTTTGAGTTGTGAAGTTAAATGATATTTATTGGAACAAATTGTAAATTTTTATATTTGAAACAACTTTTTTTGAATTTCAAACTTGATTTGAAGTTATATTGAAGTATTTATTGCCAAATTATCATTTTCTTTCTCTTAATTATCATTTTCTCGCTCCAAATTAAGGCCGACTTAATGAGTCTCCAAGAAGAGTCAGATTTGGGTGTGGGAGGGCTCATTTGAAAGGTTTTGATGAAACTGATGCAATGATGAGGAAAATTTGAAAAAATAATGTCTCATTAAAAACTTTTTTATGGGCCCATTTTTCATGCACAGAAACTCTAAGTGCATTGTTTTAAGTGAAAAATAATATGCGAAGGCAATTAAAATGGTTTGAATGTGCCTCATATGTGATTATGAAGATAATGCAACTTAAAGAGTATGGTTTGGGTAACTGGATCGTCTTGTGAAGAAGATGAGTCCAAGATAATAATTAAAGAAAAAGATAATATCCTTTTTTCTGTTGAAGAATGAAAAGTACAAATTTATTTTCAAATATGAAGAATAATATCTTAAGTCAGGGTCAGTTCTTAGAGAATCATTATGATATTCATTTGAAAGATAAGAACACTTCTATAAGAAATAATATAAGGAACCTAAT
>JXCR01091143.1:0-26570 GCA_002079205.1 Phalaenopsis hybrid cultivar | reverse complement strand
TTGTGGGGGAACATAACATATATGTACCACACAATAACCATACATTTGTGTATTTAAAGCCTAAATTTTGATTTTTATATTCAAAACATTTATATCTTTTGTATCACAAGAAAAAAAAAATCATAATTGTTAACTTCTAAAAAGTGGAATATTCCTTTTTTACATATAAGTTGTTATAAATGTAAAAGCTAAAATTTAGGTGTTAAAATAAGTAAATAAATAGTAATTGTATTGTGTATATCTAACTTTTTTTTCTTAAATGAATTATGCTGTCATGATATATGACAAACATGAAATTTGATTTTTATGTTTCTGATGGTAAAAATTTGAAAATTATCTGCTTGTTTGTATTCTTTAAGAAGTATGTTGACATTATTTTGGGCCAAAATGTCTACCATTTAGTAAATAATCAGGATTTTTATATAATAGTTATTTAACTATTTTGGTAATATGAGCTTCTTTGCCCTTTTTTTTCTGTCTTTTTCAATAATTCTAGGCATCTATGTTTAGGTTTGAGGCAATATTTATTAGCGATGATTCCGTTTTATTTCACTTTTGAGCTCTAGTAATAATATATATATATGTCATCTATTTATGGCTAAATGCAATGTCAATACTTAAAACACATGTACAACATGTTGATGAATATATAATAAAGTTGGAATGTTTGTACGCATCAAAGTATTTGTTTGGAAATTAATTCCATGATGATCTAGTAGTAATTGAATCTAATTTGAATAATGATGGAATATGTTTAAACATATATTGAACATATTTAAGAATTAATTAAAAATGACTTGCTCGCTGTTTGAACAATAATTAAAAATAATAAAATATTAATAAAACAATGATAAAAAATAATTAAGTATAGATTCATTATAGATGGAGAGGAAGTGATTATTATTTGAATGNTGACTTGCTCGCTGTTTGAACAATAATTAAAAATAATAAAATATTAATAAAACAATGATAAAAAATAATTAATATGGATTCATTATAGATGGAGAGGAAGTGATTATTATTTGAATGTTTTTTTAAAGATGACTTATTTTTATTTGAATATGCTTTAATAATTGTTCAATTATTAATTGATGATTTATCAAAGGTTGTTTGATTTGTGTTTATATCAATCATATTTTGATTGAGTTGAATATACTTCAAATATGATTCAAGCATGATTTTATTATATTTTAAAAATGATTTGATTATATTTTAAAATGTTATTTTTTCNTCAAATATGATTCAAGCATGATTTTATTATATTTTAAAAATGATTTGATTATATTTTAAAATGTTATTTTTTTTTTTTGATCTAAACTCATTTAAATTATATATTTTTCACGTAGATGGCTGATTTAGTCATTTCGGTTGATAGTCATCATAATACTTGTGTTACATATAAGAATAAGAATGTAATGGAAATATATGTTAGTTTAAAACTTATTTGAACCAATGTTGATCATTATGGATTGTTGGTAAATATCCCATCACTAAAATTTAGGGTTCAAAATGAACTTTTGGTCATAATACTCCAAGAAAATAACTAGCAAAGATATTCGCAATTTTTTGCTATTATGGAACTCATAAAATAAAACTGTCCATATAGTTTGTGTTGTAAAATTTAAATTAAGAATTTTGATTAAAAAAGAGAAGCTACTTGGTGGGATATTTATCATTGGTGGGTGAGCAACCATTGAAGTGTATGTTGGATTAGTTTGGAAGGGGGGAAACTTCTCCATGAGATGATTGAACAAAAAACAAATGGGAAAAGAGTGTTATGCATGATGGGGGCAACTATGCTTTTTCATATCCACATGTTAGGGAGACAATATGGGGTTTCTAAGGAAGAATTTGTTGAAATAGCAATAGTGTATAAGGAAACACTCAATACTATTATAATGAAAGATTTACATGCATACCACTCAATTATTTTGTATTCACATATCTAACACCTAAGCTTCAATTTTTACATATAAGCCACCAAACTTATGCATGAAGAATCTTATATCACTTCTAAGAATGGTGACATAAATGTATAAGGCAAAATTCAGGTGTTAGATATGTAAATACATAAAATTTGAGTGGTAGGTATGTAAATGTCCCTATTGTAATATATGTAATGCTGCATAAATTTAGGAGTCATTTAGGATTATTTTTTATTTAACTAATATATATATATTTTTTTTTCCTTAAATTGTAACATATTTTATAATTTAAAGATATTTTATTTTTTCATTTATTAAATATCACAACATGTTTGGTCTCCAGAAGATGTGGGCGGCAAACAGTGAATGTGTGGCAGGGGAAAGCAGCAGCCAATTGACGGCGTCAGAAGATCGGGACCAAACTTTTTTATTATTATTATTTTAAAACACATAAATATATATTCAAGTATTTTAAAAAATAAATTAATTTACTATTAAATAAAAAAAAAAGGATAAAACACACAAATCTATAAATAGTGTAGATTAGTTTTCATGTTGTATATCAAGGAAAAATATTCTATACATGTCCGATTCTGACCGTAAATCAGGTGATCTATGATCAGGATGTATTTTGGTGGGTCCCACTTAAATTTAAGAAAAAAAAAAACTTAAGTATTTCATGACCGTCGATCACCGTGATCTACGGTAATGATCGGACACCGCATGCAGAGATGCATGCGGTGTCCGTATGCAATAATTTCAAAGAGATTTAACAATTTGACAACATATGACCGCCTGAACTTTGTGATTAATAAATAATGCAAATGACTAAATGAGTTTAATATATTCAAAATTTTGATTTCTAACTTCAAGTAACCAAAAGTGTCCTTAGAATAATAACAAATGCAAAGAATTCATATGGATTAAAGATGTATTTATGCCCAATCTATAGTAGGCTCCATGAGATCTTTAGATTGTGTTATGAGTGGAGTTATTGGACCACATTAAGGGTCTATTTGTGATAATTTTCAATCTACTTTATATTATATTTCAGACGATCAACACAATTTTTTTTCGGAAACTATTTTCTTGCTACTTTCTAGAAATTTCTCTAGCGGGAATCTGCATTTTTTCAACCTGATATATTAAAGTGCAGTGGCTGTGAGAAAGATTGATATGTGATTTTTGGGAAAATTATATATATTTTTAATTCCCACCACAGTTTTTTAAGTTGTTTTCTACACACAACTTTACAATGATCTTTTTTCAAAACTGCAGTTATACGAAATAGACCCTAAGACTTTGTTTGGGCGAGCTTCTCCTTTTATAAATCTTTTTAAAAAAAAAATTAAAGAATAACCGGTGGTATAATTATCTGTTTTAAAACATTATTTCTTATATTTTTTTTAACATAAAAGACTATAATTACCCAAATATTTATAAACTTCAACCATCATAGAAAATTTAAATCAGCGTAAATTTGATAAACCCGGATTTATCAAATCCAGATGAACCCGGATTTATCAAATCCAGATGAACCCGGATTTATCAAATCCAGATGCTACTAAGTGCAGAATAGTTTTTGGTTCAGTAAAGTTTAAATCTAGCTAAATTGATTCGACTTATTTAACATGTTATTTTTGTATTTAACAACAATTAATTTTCAAAAAAAATTAAAAATGAAATATATGACTCACGCAACATAATTTTATAATTGCTAAAAAATTTGATATCGCGTACAAAAGCAAAAAATAACGCAATTTTATTTTTCATAATGTCACGTGCAATGCTGAGGAACTCTTTGCCCACTGAATAATCATCTCATTTCTTTACCCTCATTGACTCATCCCCAATGCTTTTCTTCTCCATTGGAAAATCCCATGCAGAGTACTCACACGGATTGCTTTCATCCCATTGGCTCTTGCTTTTTCTTCTTACAGTGGGACCACTCTCATAAATGACATCGAAGAATTGATTTTTAGGCTTTGTGTAGAAAAAGTGAAATGGTGTAAGTGATGATGAACAATCCATTCCATCTGAAGTGATTACATTCGTATTCTTCTCCCTCATCGTTACACTTGATAACTAACTTTTGCAATCGAATAAGAATAATATTTGACATATCCAGTTATAAAACACAGAACGCAGCACGAAAGCTATGTAGAGATAGTGACTTGAAATAGGGGAGAAATGTCATTAAGGTGGGAGAAAATTTCAAAGAGGTGAATAGCCAAATAGAACTATAGCATTATAAGTGTTCGGTAGAATAGAAATGAGCTGACCAAAAACTTCAAAAAAAATTACTTAGCACTCTACAAAATGCAAACAGTTCCATATTGCAGATCCAGTCCCCAATTTTGTTTATAGGGTTGCAATTATGTTAATGTATCACTAACAGTGCGGCGTCATTTATTGAAGAAATAGCGCAAAATGTATTGTTTTTTTCATTTATAGTTTATTTTCAGCTTCTTCAACATTTTAATTTTTTATTTTATTTTTCATTCAAGCCTTACGAGGCACAAACGCAGTTCAATAATCGGAATCAATTTACTAATTTTATTTTTAATTTCATTTTTGTTTGAATGTGTAAAATATTACTTGGAAATATAATAAAATAATTAAAATATCAAATTTAAACGCTCCCTTCTCTGAAAAGGAAGAGAAAAATTATGTAAGAATTTTCTCTGTTTAGTGATCAAACAAAAAGTGCGGTCATTATTTGTTATGGTAGAAGTGATGGTGAGGACTAACATATCCTGTCGGTGTGTCTCTCATCACTCAAACTAAAATTTTGGGGCATTACATGTTGTGCATTAGAAATGTGGTTGCACGAATCTCGAGGGGATCCAATGAGTCGCACGAAGAGAGCAGCAAATGATCGAGCAATTCAGTAACAAAACTATGGTTTGACTGAGCATTAGTCTGACTAAACAAATGAGTGCCACACAAAGGGTATCTGCCAGGATAACAATCTCCTAATAGAGACTCCTTCTGTATAGATTCGTCGACCGAAGGTAGACTGCCCGTCAGATTACTTGAATGTGTCATCTGCGTAATGGAATAATCATCCAAAAGGATAGTGAGTCTTCACAATGGATTCTCTCAGAAAAAAGCAGCCAAAGATAATTCAGTTGGCCAAATGATTTTTTTGCCAACTAAACGAATACCATATAATTGACAGCGACTTTTTATATACCTAAAAATACAATAATTTGACACCACTACTAGAAGATTTAAACCCTCGGCAATGACGCCAAAAACTTGATGCAACTTTTAATATGCAAGAATTTATGAACTCAGATTTATATACTTATAATGATTTTGTAAAGTCACAATTTCAAACGCAAGTATACGTATTGCTCAAGTAATACAGGGCTCTAGTGGAGTCCCGTTTATCGATCCCACAGGGAAGCGAGGTAAGAGGTCCTTAGTCAAATCTTAGTCTACTACAATTAGTCCTTAGTTTGGAATGTCGATTAAAATGATGTTTTATCTAGCAACTACTCCTAAATGCAAGTATTAAATGTAAAGATAGTAACTATAACTAAATGCAAATAGTAATTCTAAAGATAACCATTTTTGGATGAATTGGTTTGGAGAATTTTGAGATATTAAAAACTACTATTCTTATGTAATGAATTTGATAATTTAAAGGAAGGAGATGCATTAAATATTGTATGTGCCAAATGGGAGCAATCCTATATTTACCCTTTGGTCCAGGCATAAAGAACATTGACTAATCCTA
The DNA here is from genome assembly GCA_002079205.1 of Phalaenopsis hybrid cultivar. Classification (NCBI taxonomy): domain Eukaryota; kingdom Viridiplantae; phylum Streptophyta; class Magnoliopsida; order Asparagales; family Orchidaceae; genus Phalaenopsis; species Phalaenopsis hybrid cultivar. The sequence goes on along the minus strand of JXCR01091143.1, from coordinate 20,900 downwards.
TGCTTGTTTGCTGAATCCGTGGCTAGGCTGGAAGGATACCGGCTCTCACTTCGGAGCTCCCACGTTCCCCTTACCTGAGAGCTACCATCTCTGCTTCAGTACTCAAACAATAGGACCGAATTGGGGATTTTAGTCAGTCACCCTAAAATCTCCAATTCTACGCCCATCAAAGTATATTTCCCTATTTATTTGCATTCAACTCCCATGAACTTAACCATCCATGGAATCTGAATGTGGTTCTACTTTGTTGAGAATTACACTGCCCTCTCGGGTCTTAATGCAATTACAACAAACTTTAACACTCCAACAGGCCTATATTGTAATGTAAATAAAGTGTAAGTAAAAACTATCACATTGATAGTTAAATTCTCTCTAACATGCATCACAAAATCCTAAACATGAATTCTACTCATTAAAAAAGAAAAGTAAAATGAAAACAATAAGCATCACAAAATCCTAAACATGAATTCTACTCATTACAAAAGAAAAGTAAAATGAAAACAAAAATAAGTGGAAGTAAAAACCATCACATTGATAATTAAATCCGCTTCTAACAAGCATCACAAAATCGCAAAACATGAATTCTACTCATTACAAAAGAAAAGTAAAATGAAAACAACGACATAATCTTCTCATGCCATTATTTCCAAACAAAAAGAGAGAGTAAGAGAAAATCACAAAGCACGAAGAAAACACAACAGAAACTTCATTTAACCAAAGCAAATCCACTAGATATGAAGAACAAAATACTTAGCTTTTTCCCTTGAAAGAAGAAAACACAATGGAAACTTCATTTAACCAAAGCAAATCCACTAGATAAGTGTTTACAAAATAATCTTCTCATGCCACTATTTCCAAAGAAGAAGAAAGAGTAAAAGAAGCCCATCACAAAGCACGAAACTTCATTTAACCAAAGCAAATCCACTAGATAAGTGTTTACAAAATCATAAGATAATGAAGAATTTATTTCCAAACAAAAAGAGAGAGTAAGAGAAAATCACAAAGCACGAAGAAAACACAACAGAAACTTCATTTAACCAAAGCAAATCCACTAGATATGAAGAACAAAATACTTAGCTTTTTCCCTTGAAAGAAGAAAACACAACAAAAACTTCATTTAACCAAAGCAAATCCACTAGATAAGTGTTTACAAAATTGTAAGATAATGAAGAATACAATATTTAGCTTTTTCCCTTGAAAGAAAGAAAAAAATCTCTCCCACAAAGTCTCCCGCCGATCCATGCAATAGTAGAACATCTCCTTACAAATTCTCTCAAAATTTCCTATCCAATCTCTCCAAAATGGTAGAAATCTACATTTCTACTTCTATTCTAAGAAACCTAAACTTTATCCACACTTTTCCTAACATTCCTCTCAGTAAAATCCCCTCTTTCTAACTTAAAGTCATTTTTTTAAAGTATAGGGACGAAGTTTGAAGAGTTTCCACAAGCACCCTTCCAAAAAGCGTCCAACTACATTGAATTTCAGCCCATAACCGTCCCGGGTGCCGTAAGCGGGCTCGAGAGCGCCGTCGGCGAGTTTTTCTGTCTTTTTTTGGTCTTCTCGCGTAAATCTCACCGTCGGCACCGTTTTCGCGCCGTCGGCGGGCAGACTGCGCAGCTCCACCGTTTTGCTTCGTTTTAGCTCTGTTTCGCCCCATTTCAGTTGTGTTGTGTTCCTAACAGATAGCCCTACAAAATAAGGATGAAATCAACCTTCCTTTAAAGTGTAATCTCATTCAAAAATATGCAATAAGTGTAAAAGAGAGTAAGCATCAAAAGACTTATCGAAATGTGATAGGGCAAAATATCATTTCTTGCTCGTTTTTGCTCCAAATTGCACCGTTTTTGCATCTTTTTGCTCCAATGACCACAATTCATCATACATGCAACAAAACATCAAAAATACCCTTCTTTAAAATGAAATATCATCAAAATCAGTATAAAATAAGTATGAAAATCTCAACATATTTTCCTTTGGTCAATAATCAAGCCAAACAATTACAAATACAAAAGGGTGCCTAAGATAATTACAAACAAGGAACAACGGCAACATCTGTTGCAAGGTCAACATATTCTCAATTTGATTACAAATATATAAAGGTGCAATGTTTCATCAATCATTCGTCAATCATTATAATGTTCTCATTAAATGAGTGACTCTCAAGTAATTTATTAGACCCCTTTTGCGACTTGTAAGAAAGAGGGTCATTTTTTACAGAACGAACTACTAAATCTATTCCCATAGAATTAGTGTTGTTTGTACTTATTCCTTATTTATCCTCTTTTCCCTTATTTCTCTCATTTGATCAACACTCTATTCTCTAGGTGTGACCTGAAGGACTTTTAGGGTTCAACATCCTAAAAAGTGTGTTTAGCTTTGAGTTACGCCATTAATAAAAAGAGGGGCGTGTCAAAGAAAAGAAAGTCACCAAGGAGAACCCTTCAATATGGAGTTCATCAGAGAATTCGTGCAACAATGAATTGAAGAGCTCCAAGTTTAAATGGCAGGACAAATCATGAACTAACTCGCATGGGGCTTGAGTTCATGGCACAACCTCTCGCACAACTAAATCCTTAAGCACCCGAACCCCAATGTAATTGAGCGGCTCAAGAAATCGAGATAGTGTTGGATCCATGCTGAGGCACAGGCCACATTAGCGGCAAATAAAAGTGTATCACATTTGGAGAATGCGTTCTCCCAACAGATTATTGATGCAGAACCATTAGAGAAGTTCAAGGTTCCTACCTTGGAATCATTCATGGGTCGGAGCAACTCGATCAATCATTTTGTGACCTTTGGGTCGACTATATACCTTCTCAGAGTTTCTGACGCATTAAAATGTCAGCTATTCTACATCACGCTCAGGGTTTCATCCCTCAGGTGGTTCAATGCAAGCCCAATTGAAATTATAACTTTCGTCATGAATTTTAGAAAGTTGTTTATGGCGTAGTTCGCAAATGCCCAAAAGCCACGGAAGGAAACAGAGTTGTTGTGGCACATGAAGCAGGGACCTAACAAGAGCCTATGGGGGTAAATTGCAAAGCTCCAAAAGGATAAGCTTGACATACAAGATAAGGAGCTAGCGATTACAAGGTCCATATTAGCACAAGGGCTGAAGAGTCATCAATTAACATATTTCTTGGGCTTTTGAAAATCTAAAAATTTAGCTAAGCTTCTGGAGATTGCCATCAAACACACCGCAGTGGAGTACCTGAATCTAACAGTCTCAAAAAGCAAAAGGTCCGACCAATGATCAGGTAAGGAAGGTTAATGAGATGATGAGTAAAGGGAGAAGGAAAGCTCCCGTCCAGAGCAAGAAAGAGATTGATCAATTCATAAGGATAGATAAACCAACCGAACACACGAAGATTCATCTGATTGAATGATTTCTGTACAAACAATTGAGGAACACGTAAGGTTCTCAATGATAGAACTGGTGGAAGCTGTTCAGGATAAGAATTACTTCCAAAAAACCTCAATGATGAAAACTGGAGTCTTCCTCCCAAACAACAAAAATATTGCAAGTGCAAAATAGAATAAGACCACAATACAAAAAAGTGCAGAAAACTTTGAAGTTTGGTCAAAGATCAGATACGAGCCGGAAAGCTCAAGGAGTTCATGGCCCCCGAAACACACACTCGGTGGCAGGGGAAGACACTTGTGGGAGTTGACTTGAATGGATGTATCCGAGTCAATGTTATTCATATTATGGGGATGGTGACAAAAATATTGGGAGAAGATTTAGTCAGAAGAATCAATCGAAAGGAGAGCTGATCGAGAGAATATTGTGTTGTGGCTTCCCCCTCAAAGAATAAGCCCCATCCCCCAATCATTTCAGTGACTCGTCCTCTATAGGAAATCCGTACATTGATTTCATTGTCATCATGTGATGAATAAAAACTACCATGTGGGTAGTATTCTGGTTGACACAGGTAGCTCACGGAACATTCTTTTCAAGGTTGCTTTCGACAATGTGAATCTACTAACCAATCATGTGGTTGCACCGACTGGCCCTCTAGATGGGTTTTCTAATAAAAGTAAAGAGACACTTGGGAGAATCAAATTGCATGCCACTTCGTAAGAATGGGACATTCAATTCACTATTATGGAATACTTCCTGGTGGTTAACGTACCACCAAACTATCATGCAATATTCGATCACCCACTTCTCAACAACTTAAGGGTTGTGGTGCCTATGTACAATGTAGCAATAAAATTTCCTTGCAACGAGAAAATTGTAAAAATGCGTAGGAACCTGGAGCAATTTCGGACATGTTACCTCCAGACAATGGAAACATAAAGCAAGAAACATTGGACATGCAACACTAATGGGAAGGGGGACTTGAAACAAACAAAACCACCATTAAGGCTACCATAGACCATGATGATCCTAGTAAAAGTTTCTAAATCAGTAAAAATTTTTATGCAAGTCAAAAAGATTCGTTGATCCTGACTGTCCAAGAGCACTGTAACGTTTTCACCTGGTCGGTCGTTGAGATGCCAAGCATTCTCATTGATGTGGCTTGTCACCATCTTAATATTAGTACATTAACCCCTCCTGTGATGCAGAAGATTTGATTGTCAGCCACGTCTTTAGTCGAACCAATTCACGAGGAACTGCAAAAAATCTTGGCGGCATGCTACGTTCGAGAGATTCAATACCCCTTCTGGGTATCCAATGTAGTCATGGAATATAACTCCAACAATAAGTGGAAAATGTGCTTAAACTTTATAAACCTGAATTCGGCTTGCCCCAAGGCTGGTTACCCACTACTGAGTATCGATGTTGTAGTTGACTCTTCAATAGAAACCCTTGTGATTTGACGCTTTTTCTAGCTATAATTAGATCAAAATGCACCCGATCGATCCTGAGAAAATATCTTTTATTACTAGTGAAGGTGTCTTTTATTTTACTATAATTACCTTTGGGCCAAAAAAATGTTGGTGCTACTTACCAATGTCTTATGGATGTATTTTTTTCTAAACAATAAGAAAGAAATATTAAGGTCTATAGTGATGATGTTCTAGTTGAAAACATCTCAGTCGAACAACATACAAGTGACTTAAAATAAAATTTTAACACTTTGATGAAATATAATATGAAATTAAGATATCTTCTGACACTCTAAGGTATAAAAGCCAATCCTGAGAAAGTAATCGCACTTCTAGATATGTTTTCTCTCTGGAATACCAAGGAGTTACTGAATTTGACTTGTCAAATAACGAGGCTTAGCTGATTCATTTCCAAATATGATGATAATTTCTCAGCCTTAATCCAAGTGCTAAGAAAAATTGAACTTATTCAAGTGTTTGACTGAATGTGAGCAAGCCATCTAAAGCCTAAACCAGTCGATAGTCTCACCTCCACTCTTGCAGAGCCCAAAGCCAAAGGAAGAACTCTTATTGTATTTGGGATTCGGACCAGAGGCCATCAATTTGGTCCTAGCTCGAAAAGAGATAGGGATTAAATTCTTTGTATACTACTCCATTCAAGTTCTCAGAAAGCCTGAAGTCAGATACCCAATTATGGAAAAATTAACTCTTACTTTAATTGTCCCTGCTCGCAGACTCCAGTTGTTTTTTCAAATGCACCTATTCAGAGTGATTAGTGAGCATCTGCACAAGTTTATAATCACTTGTCTGTAACACTCCTTTTGACTCTTAAGAAAGGCTATGAAACATAATTAGTATGACATCAGTTACATTCCTTGGTTTGGTATCAAGGTTCAGGTTGTGGCTGAATTTTTGGTTGATTTCTCCAAATCAAATGAATCAGATGAAGGGACTGAATCAGATAAACATACCAGGATCCTGTATGTTTATGGAGCCTCAAGCCAAGAAAATGTGAGATTAAGATGCCTCTATGTAGCCCAACCTGGGAGTACATCTACCATTCAATTGCCCTGGATTATGAGGTTATAAATAACTAAGTGCAGTATGAAGCTCTGATAGTTAGATTACATCTACAATAAGATAGGCATCTAACATCTGTTGGTTTGATTAGATTCTCAGCATGTAATCAAACAATTCAATGGAGAATTCAAGACAAGAGATAAAATGATGGTCAAGTATTTGAACATGGCAAAAATAGAGATAGAAGCTTCCAAATTGAACAAGTTTGACTGGAAGAAAACCAACTGGTTGCCCTTCTCTCAAGAAACATATGCTTCGGAGAGAAGAAACTACAAAGGCTTTTTCGATCGAGCATTGAAGAGAAAGAGGCAATGGAGGTAGATGTTGAGGTTGTGAAAAGTTGGATAGTTCCCTCCATCTACCACCTAAAGATAAAATAAATCCTTGAGGAGATCACAAATCCTCAGAGGTTCATGCTCAAAGCCACTCAATACCTCCTCCTCACGGACACACTTTTATGAAGGTCAACCACTTCATTATTCCTGAGGCTTATTTATGAGGTCTGAAAAAAATGAGGTGGAAGAAATCCTCAAGGGACAAGTGCTGAAATCACACTTGTAGAAACACTTCAGCTCATCGTATCCAGAGGCAAAGTTATTTTTATCCAAACCTCATGAAAAAAAGAAATAAATTTTCTCAAATGCACGAGTAGTGTCAGAAACACGCTTCATTACAACATCAACCATCACAATAAATGCAATTGATTGTTAGTCTCTAGTTGTTCGCTATTTGATAGCTTGACATCATGGGACCATGTACTCCCTTGAAGGGGCAAAAAAAGTTCCTTTTGATCACCATAGACTATTTTTCCATATCGATAGAAGAAAAATCTCTAATCCAAATTATTGTGAAGGTAATCCAGAATTTCATGTGGACAAACATTATTTATTGGTACGACTTGCCTCTGATACTCATCACTAATAATGAAACCCAAAGTGCTGACTAGAGGGTAAAGTATTTTAGTCAAATTCAAGGGATCAACCTCAAATTCTTGTCATTACATAACCCTTAGATAAGTAGACAAGCGCATCACCCTCGAACAAATGGGCAAGCAGAGGCTGCAAACAAGATCTTCCTAAAATTTTTAATAAAGAAGATCGAGGTAGCTAAAGACAATAGGGTGGATTTGCTCTTGTCCATTCTATTAGCATTTTAAATGAGTTTGTTCCTTTTTCGTCTTATAAACATTCTTGAATCACTACATCATCAACAACCATACAAACATCTTACATGCTTTCGCATGAGATGGAAGTGATGTTACTGGTTTAGTACAATCATTATAGCCATAGCGTTGTCACTACAACATCTTTCAATGAAGATGAGCTTATTGACTAGTAAGCCATAAAAAGCGAAGGATTTTTTCTCGCCATCAATCTCCTAGAGGAAGTTTGAACAAATGTAGTGCTTTGATGGGAAGAAATCAAAAGAAGGACTTTCCGATAAAGCAATAAAAATGTTTAAGAAAAGAAGTTCCCTACTAGAGACCTAGTCCTAAAAAAAGTCGGCCCTACCGCACGAGAAATTTTTGTTGGCATACTTGATCAGACTTGGATTGGTCCCTTCATCATCAACCAACAAGTTGCTATGGGGCATGGAAACTTACAAGCTAAAACCTGCAAAGGAAAAAAGGTTCACTAAACGTGAAGCGGAGATGATCTTAACAATTTTTTTCCTTAAAGAAATTACTTTGTTTCTCCATTTTATAAAGATAATATTACTTTATTTAAAAAAAAAAATTGTTTTGATTTTCTATGAAAAAATGATTATGATGTTTTAATTCCTAGAATTGAAGCAATGCTTGGGGAACTGAAATATTGAAGAACCTTTCATTATAGTGAGACTTAGATAACTAGGATATCCATAAAGAATGACCAAAAAAACATACTGATGCTTGCTCACAAAAAAATAAAAAGCAACCAGAAGAAGTGTTCTGACACTAGGTCATGACGAATGACATCATGAAGCATCCTGGTGCTCATACATAAACTCAGGCTTGAATTTTTTTATAAGTCCTATGTAAATTCTCTGAGGAGGTCACTAGTCTTGTAGCAATGAAGCCCCACAAGGGGGAACCAAAAGAGCTCCTATAGAAGAATTAAAATCAACTACCCCATGAGGCATAGGTCAAATAAGTATATATTTTGGGTCCACTCAAGTAAAAATTAACTCCATCTAAGAAATGATGCCTAACCAAAAACATGGTGTTTGGCTATGCAGAATTTTTTTCAAATCTCTGGCGTTAAAGGCCTATCAATGATGAAAATAAATCAAAGTATGATTGACAAAAAATTTCAGAAAGGTCATATTTCATTTAAACAATTATCCATTACAAAATTATTGTATATATCATATTGAATAAAAAAAAAAGAAATGTGAATTCAAGTTTTAGGATCTTCTGGCAAAATGTTAGAGGAACTTCCATCTACCACATTATTGCCTTCAAATTCGTCTCATTTTTCAAACATAGACGGAGCATAAAAAAACTGTATAAAATTAATTAATGTTGGAATACTTGGGGTCGGCCATCCCCACTCAGACCAATTGATCAATCACAATCCTTTTTCCTTCTTCCAAATATCAACATGAGTGTCAAGGATTTCCTCAGCTGTCTTCATGATGGATATCTGCTCTGTTAAATTAGTATTTTGCTCTTGGACTATGGATACCCTCTCTAACGCTATCTCCACTTCTATACTAGCGTCCTTCAGATTGGCCTCAACCTCAGTCTCCCCATTGTTGTTAGTTCTGCCCGCTCATGGTATCTTCTAGCCTTCATCTCACACTTGGCAGCCAACCATAAGATATCTGTGATGGTCGAAGCATATTCGGCTGACTTCAAATTTGAAGGGATTTATTAGGTCGAACCACCTAAACTTGTTGGAGTAGTTTTACATTTGATTAAAATCAATTCACCAGAAATTTAATTTTTAATAAGCACTGAAGTTTTTGAGACTAGTGAATAAGGTCCTCCGATGTACCACCTTTTTTTCCATTTCCTTAGCTATTCTTCTTGTGGGAGAGGCAAACACTCTTTATCTTCTTATTGGCTCCTTCTTTGAGTGTCAGACGACCTCCTCTAGCTATCCCTTCTCCTCCACCTCATCAGAGGTGGCCCACAGCTATGGTGTCATCTGGTCGTACTCATTAAGGTTCAAAACCCTATTCATGGTTATTGGGAAAGTATAATAAACTACTGACAACTAATTACCAAGGATAAATAACTCTAAAGAATTAATTCATTGTAAAATCTCCTTTTTCTTCTTGTAAGGGCCACCAGTCACCCTAGTCGAGATGCCCTAGGCATCACAACTATCTCTCAAGAATAATAGTTTCCAATCATTTATCAAATTTTTCAGATTGATCAGATGAAACTTCAGAGTGGTGTCAAAGCCAATGTACTCGTCCAGTTCAACCTAAAGAAAAGCATATAGATGAATAACTCCTAGAATCATGAGACCTCCATTTGGCGCAAGTAAGAATGTAAGTCATTAGTGTTGCATTAGAGTTCACCTTAATGTGGGTTGGTATGACTCCTTAGTGGTTAAAGATCAATCAAAGTTTTGTACTCTATGGAAGCGGAATTGATCCCTATAAAAGATCATGTTGTCGCCCAAGTATTTAGCGGCGCAAACATCCACATCCACTTGATGGAGAGCGACATTTGTGTTGTACACACAACTGTTAGCCAAAAGCTTAATGTCAAATTCTGTTAGGATAGATCTCTCATTCAACCTCACCTAACCAAGCATTTAGAGAGAATACTTAGAAGTCATTGAGCATTGGGAAAGACCAAACCGAAGGTAATAAAAATGAAAAACAAAAGGTTTTTACTGCCTCTTCTCTCAGCCTATATATAGGGTACTCAAGGAAGCTAAAATACCTCGACGCAATACATGTACTTCAAAAATATATCACAATGATGTGAGAATTGAGGATGGATGATCATTAAGAATTTTTAAAATTAGGCAAAGTTATAAATTTCATTCATAGTAAAAGGAATTTTATAGCGAAGTCATTCACCGCCATGGACAAGGCTAGACCATGACTCATCAAACTCATATACAACTCGTGCCCACTAACTTTGAACTTTTCTATCTTCTCCTCTTTTGTCCAGACACTGAAATTCAAACTAGATGTCTGAACTTCTGTCAATTCACCCAGAGTCTCCATTTAGGCATAACGGGATGATAACTCCACCCGTATATTTGAAATGGTAGCCTCTCACTAAAAGCCTGCTACTCAAGCAAAGAAGTATACAATCTTGTCCATAAGTTGGGCTAACAACACTATTTTATTTTGATTTTATTTTATGTGTTTGACATCTATAACCTGCAAAATAGCATAAGGAACCTTCCACAAGCATAAAATCAAGATAAATAAGAAAAAATAATAAATAAAATGTTTGATAAAAGGTAGTTGAAATCACGTAAAATTGATGCATATGAATTTATAAAGAGGTGATAGCAAAAACATATAGTAAGGCTATAAATGTAAGAAAATAAATGAGTAGAAAAAAAGTAACACAATAAAGCTGAGAAGTCTATGTCTTTCGATGCGTAGAGAATGAACCCCATCCTAAGCTATCTAGAAAATGGAGATTGGAGTAACAACTACAACTTAGATTTAAAAAGGAGTGGAATAATACTCCACATAACAAGAAAATTTGCAAAAGAATCTATCTATGTCTTGAGAAAAATGTTTCTTAATAGTAGAGGAAGACAACCACCATAAAACAATAAAAAAGAGGAGTGCATAATGTCCAATAATAAAATCAATAAGAATAGAACGAATAATCTAAATGTTCTAAATAGTTGTTTGAGCTACTAGATGGTTCAATATCATCATTGCTCTAGGAAAAAAGAAAATATATGCACAATAATCAAACATAACTTTCATAATAAAAATATTAGTTTTCTTCTTAGTAGCAAAAATATTCCACACAATATAAATATATAGAACAAAATAAGTTTAGAATTTGTTAACAGTTTCTTGATGCAAAACTAAAATTTCATAAAAGCTTTGATCTAGTGAAAACATTGCACAATAAATCATAATAAAAATTTAACAAGGGGCATATCAGAATGTAGAATCAAAACCTAGTATTCAGGAAGGCAATCTAGAGCAGGTATAGTATATGTACATATACCAAGAGCACAAAAAAAGGAAGGAAAGTATAGTATCTGTTTAAGTTAAATGAGAGCATAGAAAAGGCACAACAAAGAGAAAAGAAAGGAAGGAAATATTTGCTCTTAAATCCCAAAATAAAGGTGAATTTATATAGTATAAAAATATTATAAAGATGAAACAGTAAAAAAATGAAAGCAAAAAGTTATAAATATGCAAATAAACAACTCAACATAAAGACCGCCGGTTTCAATGATATCCTTTAAAGCCTTCTTGAGGCTGAAATCCTCAAACAATGAAAATCATTATATTTTAATATGTTTTTGAAGATGTAACAAGTAAAACCAATTATAACAGTAAGTACTAGCCAACAAATATCACAAACAATAATTATTTAAAGTATAAATTACAAATAATAAAAGAAATATCACCTTTAAGTTTCCCCTTCTTACACTTTTGTCTGATAATAAAAAAAATTTAAGAAGAATATGATTAAGCATGAAATTATTATTAAATACCCTAACATTCCTTTCAAGCCAGATAAAAGGAACAAAAACTTGAATTGTAAGAATGAAAAAAACTTCATTATCACTTCGCAATTTAAAATTTTAGCATTCTAAAGTGCTTGAACCAAATTTCATCCAAGACGAAAGAAATTACAATTAGTAATGCACTATTTGATAAGGAAAAAAATATATTGAGCATTAAGAAACTAAGTGTGTATGTGTCTCATGTAAGATACATTCCTCTAAAATTAAGAACATCAACATTTTTCTATCCGTAAATCAGAATCTTCCGAGTAGTAACATCATATATAAAGGAGTAACCTTTGAATCAAACCAAATTGCACCAATTTGCCTTTTGATGAATCTAATAATGTTTAGAGTTAACAAGTCGGATACCTTGTACGAGATAAATGCAATATTTAGTAGCCAAATCACAAGTGGGCAACATCCAAGGTTGTTAGGGTAATTAATATAAAAGGAAAGATTATTCCTTATGTTATTTTCCATACAAATAAGTGTTCTCCAAAATCTATAGCAATTATGTTTAACTTTATGCCATAAATTATAAGATGACAAAATGAGAGTAGGGAGAAAGAAATACAGTGCCTCCAAATGTTTTTTACTTTAGACATAAGGATGATGACATCAAGGTTAGGAAGGCCCAGACCACCACAACAATTGGGCCTAGTAGTGGTACACTAGAAAATATGAATCTTCTTTTCATCTCCATTATGATGTAGAAAATTATTAATGATGGAAGAAATTTTTTTTCCTTTAAGCTCTCTGAAATAATAATTACTCTGAACCAACAAGTAATATAGCTCCAAATGATTGTTCTAACCATATGAAATCTACCATAAAAGGTATGAGTTTTTTGCCTCCTATCGCTCAACAATCTTGCAACTTGTCAATCATCTCGAGGGTATTCAACAACGTTAAGCTTAGAACGACTAATTTTAATGGCAATATATTCTCAAGGCAAAGGTTTCAAAATGAAGCAAAACATATTACAAATGATGTATAAGGGTAGGGAAAATTAGTTTAATCTTTTTTTAAATTTAATGAACAACTTCATATGTGGTGTTACAAAAAAAAAACAGGAGTAAGTTATTGGAAATTTTGAATTTCAACCTAAATATTAGTGCTGGTTATACTTTCTATGTATTCTAGATTCTAAAAGTTTTATGTTTATTTAAATCAATAATAAATTAATGATTGAATATAATTAGGCTTTTGAGGTTCTCAATAATTTACTAACTTATTATAGATAGAGTTTGAGTTATTTTATGTTATTTTTATGAAAGGCCAAAATAAAATAAATTAAATTCGAGCATAAATAGGATTATATTTCATTGTGAGTGTAGTGATTCTCTTACTTTCTTCGACTTTTAAATGAAAGAAAATTCTCTATTTTACACCACTATACATGTGGAAGTTTGAAAACCTCTAGTTTGTGTTTTATCAAATTGAACTACACTTCCAACTAAAGCTTCTAAATCATTTGTCATCTAATATGAGTATTGAGTTATAAATCAAATAAGATTCAAGTTTAACTTTTTCAGCATGAAGATCTTCTATACTGTGGAATAAAAAAAGCTCTTTTATGTTAATCAAATTTTAAAAGTGGGTAGTTCCTTTATGTCCATTTGAAGCACTACTATCCAACATAGAAAAAATATTAATAGAAAAAACTTTCTAAAAATAATAAAAAATTTTATTTTTTTATGATGTGGATGAATCAAAACTTTGGATCATTGAATATGATATTAAGGACAAATCTTATGTATGTTTAAAATATCAATGTTATAAACAACAACCTTTAATGATGAAAACAGAAAAGTTGACAGCATCTACGGAAGCAAAATAATATATAAAAGATTATTACAAAAATATATTGACCATTCTTATAATAAAAAACTATAGATATTTGAAAATAGAAGATAAACATATGGTGCAAAAAACAAAAATAAAACAAATGAATATTAAATCATTAGTTTAACTTATCCACCTATCCTAGGAGCCAATTGTCTTCAAGCAATGAGAATATGCAGTATTATAATGAACAAATTCGAAATTTATCCGATGTGGGACCAAACTAGAATGAAAATGGAATAAGATAATGGTAGATACAACCAGAAAGTCTTTACATAGAAGAATACAAATACTCACGTAGCTGCTGAGTTCTTCCATGTCCCACCATTTTGAATTCGTCTGTCACAAATCATGTGAATGGTGTGAGCACTGTACACGGAGCCCTTTCTACTCCATTTCTCTGTCTCATTCCATTAAATTTCTTTTCAGTAATGATTATGCATTGATTTGATTGAAGAGAGTCATCAGCTGTGTGCTGTCACCACTGAGCTCCCTTGCTTTAAGAGCGAGTTATCACATTCAGATATCACACATAAATTTACGTGCGGTATCCAATCAAAATAATTGAAATACATATTTTTATTTATTTTTATCATTAGAGTGAAGTTCGCTCTAATTTTTTACGTTCCTGATCAAACACCGCATGCAAAATTTACGCACGAATACACAATAATTCTTCATGCTTTAAACCTTACCCATAACTTAAATCCATGGCTCCCTCCTTTTAGGGTTGCTTCATCATCTCCAATAGGACGTGGGGCCCATTTTGTGTTTTGCTTGCGTCATCACTGAGCACCGCGCTTGCTCTTCTCGCTGTTTCATTGTGGCGATCACTGTAATGCCCTGCGAGGGTACAGCTCCTGTCCTTGGAATCTGCTCACTATTCAAAAATATATATATTAGGCAAGTCTCGAATAACATAATATATATTCTTAAAAAAAGGAAAGTCTTATTGTATTTTGATTTGAAGGAAATTATTTTAGATTTATGGTGAAGTATGATTAGTTGAATGTTATTATCATTTCTGTTTGCAGATTTATGATATTTCTGCTATTAATTGTTTGCTCTTTTCTTTTTTTCTCTACTATGAGCCCAAGCCATTTTGGTATTCTACTCATCTCTTAAGCAAAATATTTGACCTTTGCCCATGGATGGATCCCTCTTCCTTTCCTCCTGTTTCATTCTTTATTTCCTTTTCCATCCTAAGTGGGCCACCTTCACTAATGGTTACTTATCCCCATGGCACACAACCTCCTCTTAACTTTAAAGAAGACAAGATTATCATTTATGATGAAAAAGTTGATGCCATCATAATCACCATATTGAACACTGATTACTTAATCAATAAAATTTTCATTAAAATATGAAGCTTTTCAATATTTTGAAGTGTATTTTAGAAGTTCAACATTAGGGGAACTTGCCTATACCAAAATATAGGCCCCTTAAATGTTTATTTTTCAGATAGAAAAGGGAGACTAAATGCGTCATCATATTTATAATCACCTGGGTTGAGAAACATCACCAACATGCCACAATGACGAACTTCATTATAGTAGACAATTTTAATGAATTACAATGTGATATTCAACCACCCTCATTTCAACAAATTTTACTACATATTTTTTTGGTTTAATGAAATTGGACTTCTGGTAAAATAAATGTATTGTAATTGAAATGTAATGTATTTGAAATACTTCAAAATAGTTTGGTGTAGTGTAAAGTAAATGTAAGATTTTATTTATATATATTTTTTTTTTGTTTCACTGGAGCAAAAATTAAATCAATCTAAAATATGCTTGATAATGCTAACAATGGGAAACAAGCAACTGTAGAGGTGGGTGAGTGGTGATAAGTGGTGGTGGGTGGCGATTGGTTATTTTTAATGTTAAGTGTTCAAATAAGTGTAATAAATTAAAACTTTATGAAAATTTTATTCTATTTTGATAATTTTCATTGATTTATATTTTTGTAGTGTTTACACATGAAGTAGTATTGAGAGAAAAAATAAAAATTTAAAAAAAGCATCACAACACTACACCCAAAATGCCACAATGCCCCGTAGAGAAAGTTGTCATGCCCAAACATATAGATTTCAATCCCAAAAATATGAGAGATTGAAATCACAGTGCCATATTTAAAGAGTCAATCCAAAATTTGGGAGATTGACACCACAATCGTAGGATGCAACTACCTAGCTCTGATTTAAGCTTCATAGTGCTACATCATGACAACTCGAAACCAAGGTAAGACATTATTTATATTGTTTCAATATAAAATTAGAGAGAATTCTATTTTAGGGAGTACTTTAGGAGTACTAGAGGACTTTTTTAGTGTTAAATGTTTATTTAAGTGAGAGAGATGTATTCCGAGGAGTGTTTGAAGAGAAGCTTTGCAAGGGATTGTAACACAACTAAACAAGGTAAAAATCTGAGTGTTTTCTTTTATATTTTCTCTTGTTTTACTTTATTCTTTCACTCATATTTGTATGGAAGTTTTGATCTAAGTGATACTTTAAATGTTGTTAAAGTTATTGATGTGTTGACTTTGTGTGCTTCATTTACATCCAAATTGGCCATTTAATTTATTAAAAAGTGTCGTGAACTTTTGATATTAGAAAAAAAAACTTGGCAAAATAACTAATTCAACAAACACTTTTCTGATATAACAACAATATTATAATTAGAATATTACGATCAATAGGAAAATATTGAATCATAAGGGGTTCTACATGGTTTTGGGAAATAAACTATTGTATGAAACACCATTACTTTTTAAAATCTCAAAAGAGAATAATGAGTAGATTTTTTTGCGATTATCAACTACAATAGGAATGTTTGTACAAGATCTAAACTCATGCACATCATTGCTCAAGGGTGGTTTTCATTTAAAAACTTAAACGAACCAACAATGTTTCTATTATTGAAACACGAACTTTAAAACTCAATTTTGAAATTATTAAAATTGGATAAAATAATTAGACTCTTGGAATATTACTTGGCTTAATTTGGAAAGTAAGGATTTAATTTTAGGATTGATATCTTGGAATTAAAAAAATCTCAATACTACTTGATAAATATGTATACTTGCATGATAACTTGCACCATGGAATAAACTTTTGGTGTCATTATTATTGAAAGATGCTAATTTCTTATTTTAAGATAATTTTACTACAGATTTTAATTTTTAATTCAATTTTTTAAGACTATTATTATTATTTCATTTCCTTATTACTTTTTTTGTATAGTTTTAATTTTAATTTCTAAAAATTATCAGTTTATATAGCAGAGCCTCACATTGTGACCTTGCTAGTTTCTTAGTGTCATTTTGACAACACGACATCATCATGAGCCTAGTACCATAATGTTATTGGTAAAAAAAGGGTGGGTGAGAGCCCACCATAGATTGTGGAAGACATCTATGTAAATGATCGGATGCATTATTTAAAAAATAATATTACTCTCTTAGGAGGCAGAAATATTACCTTAAAATGAATCTAATCATTCAAATGAGGAAAATCTTCAAGATTTATGGGCCTACATAATCAAAGAATTTTCTCCCATATCACATGTATAAGATAGGGTTTATTTTATTTTTGGTCTTATTTCACTACAAGGGCTCGTAGTTAATTTTATCCTAAGAATTATGGTGTTCTGATAATATTTTCAATTAAAGTAATGACTTATATTATTCGTGATTAAAAGGATGATTTCTTTGATGTTGATGCTTCAAAGTTTCAGATGGATGGATTTAGGGTTTTAAAATAAAAGGTTGGAATTTTAAGGTTGAGACTTACAATCTAATAACGATGTTTCCTTAAAAGGCCTAAGAAGGTGTATCCTAGGGATTGAATCTATAAGTATAAAATTGTTGAGTTTTTCTTTGAGAGAATGGACTTGTTTTGAAAAGCTTGATTTAAATAAATTAATTATGAATAACTTCTAACTTGATGATTCATTTAACCTAAAATTGAGTTGATTGAGTTTCATTTAATTGATTGCCTTGTGTTAAGAAGAGTTGTTTGAAGGTTATTAAAGTTTATTTGAGGTTTGTTACAAAATGGTTTACTGGTGAACTTTATTTTTAAATTGAAAAGATTTGTTTATGAAGTTAGTTTTTAAGGTTAAAAAAGGTTTTTTTGTGAAGTTTGTTTTTATTTTGAAAAATGTTTGTTTTTTATGTTTTTTTCTTAAAAAAACTTTTGGAGTTGTTTGAAAGTTTATTTGAAGGTTTTGTAAGTTTATTTAAGTATTCCTACAAATCTTATTTGACGGTTGCTTAAGATTGTTTAAGGGTTGTTTGAAGTTTTGAAATCTTTAGTTTGTTTAAAATGTTTTGAAGTTTTAAAGTTGTTTGATGGTATAAAATTGTTTGAAATTTTGAAATTTCTTTGAGAGTTTAAAATGGTTTGAAGTTTTGAAACTATTTAAGGGTTTAAAATTGTTTGAAGTTTTGAAGATGATTAAGGATTTAAAATAGTTTGAAGTTTTGAGATTTGAGATCTTGATGTCATGAAAATTCTAAGGTTTAAAATATCTGTAGTTTGAAATGGTTTTGATTTTGAAGCTCTGAAAAGGTTAGTTTTAAAGTCTTGGAATTTAAAAAAGTTTTGATTTTTTTTTTTTGAAAAGGTTGGTATTGAACTAAAAGAGTTTGGTTTGGATTGAAAGATTGGCTATGAGTTAGAAAGGCTGTTTTTTAGTTTTCAAAATAGGTTTTGTGTAGGTTAACAAAATTTTCAATTGATTTGAAAATGTTAATTTTTCTTTGCTAAAAGGATGAGTTGGGCTTATTAATTAGGAAATGTTAATTTAAAGAGCTTAAATCTTAAAGCAAAGGGATGAGATCAACGAGATAGATTTCTAGAAAAAAGAGGAAACCCTAGTTGAAAAATATGCCTACACTATAAGTAGGTTAAATAAATGGATTAACCTAATTTTTTGGGTATAAAACCTTTGATCAAGAAGCCCATTGCATTTTAGCATCCCAAATCTAATGGTGTGCTTAGACTATTAACCAACCAAATAGTCTAGTTGTCTCCACTTTGTGTTATAGCAGCGAAAAGTGTAGATCTTATTAATATTTGGTGGTTAGAGATGCTTTTGTTAGTAATCATAGGTTAATTCATCCTAGATCACTTATATAATTTAAGGGGTTAAGGCTATTTTTTTTGTACATCCTAGTACTTAACACTAAGTATGGGTACCTAGTAATCTAACCTAGCAAAGGTTATCGACTGGACAATTCTAGGTTATGTGTGATCCTGTATTTTATTTCTAAGTTGATTATCTTAGGGTTCACAATTACTCTATCAAGTGGTGATTTCCATTCTTTAAGTTAGTGAATTTTAGATTTTATTTTATGTTTCATATTTATTTTAAGTTTTTGTTTATTCTTAGTTTGTCGGTTAACATGAAAATCTATGTATTCTTGGTTCAAAGTTTAACATTTTGTTTTCTATCTTAAGTTGGTTTTCTCCGTTAGTTATCCTCCTAAGTTTGATTTTTATAGTTAGTTTATCTTTCTATGTTGAAGTTAATATGCTAGAAAGGCCTCCTATGTATGTCATTCAATGCTTACATATCTCACACTTAAGTTTCATGTGCATGCTTTAACTTTGAATCTTTATTTTAACACATATGAAAAAGATAGTATTGATTAATATATGTCTTTGATACATAAAAAATTACTTTATTATATTAAGTATGTAAGTGATTTTAACTCAAAAAACATGTAAGTTTGAAATTGTCCATGACTTGGAAGTATACGAGTTAAGCTTATAAACAACATGTTCTTGAATGACAATATTTTCAATTATATGCTAGACACGTAATAAAATACAATTCTTACACAAGTTATTTGTTTAATAAAGTTATTTGCAAACTTATATAGCTTTGGTACCAAAATATATATAATTAGTGATATCATGAGATTTTGAAAAAAAGGAGTAGGTTTGCTTAGTTTGAAAAAGATTTACATAGGTTTGCTTTTATTTTGAAAAAAATGGTTTGTGTTTTCTTTGATTTTGAAAAATTTTACTCAGGTTTAGTCTATGAAAGTGTTTTATTTAGTTTTAATTTTGAAAAATTCGTACTTATGATTTTATTTTGAAGGATTTATTTAAAATTTGTTTAAAAAAAGGTTTACNTTCTTTGATTTTGAAAAATTTTACTCAGGTTTAGTCTATGAAAGTGTTTTATTTAGTTTTAATTTTGAAAAAGTCGTACTTATGATTTTATTTTGAAGGATTTATTTAAAATTTGTTTAAAAAAAGGTTTATTTAAATTTTGTCTTGAAAAAGTTTTACCAAAGGTTTTATTTTGAAAGAAAACTATTTAAGTTTTTGTATTTTTAATAGGCTTTCCTTACATTTTCTTTTGAAATTTTTTGCTTAAAGTTTACATTTGAAAATGTTTATTTAAAACTTGAAAATAATTGAGCTCTATTTTAAAAAGTTTTATTTAAGTTATAAATTTTTTTAGTTTTTTTTATTATTATTTTTTTTTTTGAAAAAAAAAAGAGTTTTGTTTTAAAAAGCGTTATTGAAGTTTTATTGTGAAAAAATAATTTATTTTTTTGAAAAAAGTTATATTTAAGTTTTTTTAAGCTTTATTTAAGTTTTTTGTTTTTTTTTAACATTCAAGTATTATTTTGAAAAGTGTTATTGAACTTTTGTCACCAATAACCATTACATGTGTCTCTAATTACCAAGGCAAACATTTAAGAATTTGCCTTAAACCCGACAAACATTAAGAATTTATAATANTTTTGAAAAAAAAAAGAGTTTTGTTTTAAAAAGCGTTATTGAAGTTTTATTGTGAAAAAATAATTTATTTTTAAAAAAAAAGTTATATTTATGTTTTTTTAAGCTTTATTTAAGTTTTTTGTTTTTTTTTAACGTTCAAGTATTATTTTGAAAAGTGTTATTGAACTTTTGTCACCAATAACCTTTACATGTGTCTCTAATTACCAAGGCAAATATTTAAGAATTTGCCTTAAACCCGACAAACATTAAGAATTTATAATAACTCTGTCGACACTATTTTTGGTGTGGGGTTTGCCCGTAAGAAGCTGTCGGTCATCGGAATTGAAATCCCGTTGCCCGTTTCGGAAGGACGTTTTTAAAAAATTTTAGTTTTGAAAAAGATGAAGTCAAACTAACCCCATAATTTTCATAGTTTAGATGAAAGAGCGCTTTACCTCAAATCTTGTATCTATCCCGAAGGAAGNTTTGCCCGTAAGAAGCTGTCGGTCATCGGAATTGAAATCCCGTTGCCCGTTTCGGAAGGACGTTTTTAAAAAATTTTAGTTTTGAAAAAGATGAAGTCAAACTAACCCCATAATTTTCATAATTTAGATGAAAGAGCGCTTTACCTCAAATCTTGTATTTATCCCGAAGGATAAACACAAGAGTTGAGGGTAAGGCTCGATCAAATAAATTAACGAAAGTTATGACATTCGTTTAGTCTGTGAAACCAATGTGTT
>JXCR01091134.1:7730-50329 GCA_002079205.1 Phalaenopsis hybrid cultivar | reverse complement strand
CATGCATACCACCTAATTCTTATGTATCATATATCTAACACCTAAAGTTTGATATTTACATTTATAACACTTTGGTATTATAAATTTATGTATGAAAATGTGTACTTCACTTCTAAAAAGTTAATAATAATAATATTTTTGATGTGATGTTAAATATGTGAGTGGTATGCATGTAAATATATAAGAACCGTGTGGTATGTATGTAAATGCCCCAGTTTTTTATTTGATCGCCTCTCAATAATTGAGAATTTATATTGTGAGTGTAATATAATTTTTAATTAATATTTTATATATCATCATAAATTCAAATTAATTATTATTTTTTTACTATTTTCAGTGGTAGTCCTTTATTCTTTGCCTTTTTCCATTATAATAATATCTAAGAATTGCTTGCTTTTCTCATATTTGTTTCAGGTTTAGTCCAATCTGTATAGATCAACAGTTGAACACAGGATCATCATCCGCACATAATATTAATGGCTTCATTTCGGGTTGGATGTGATGATTTATTAATGGTATATTTGCAACTTCACTTCTTAATTATTTATAATCTATGTAGACTTCTCCTTTTTTGCTTAGTTTGTCACACACATATATACGTACATACATATATATATATATATATGAAATTCTAACTTGGAAAAAACAAGTGAAGGAAATTATGAATAAGGAACAATAAGCTGGTTTAGTCAATGTATTGA
Organism: Phalaenopsis hybrid cultivar; assembly: GCA_002079205.1. NCBI lineage: Eukaryota > Viridiplantae > Streptophyta > Magnoliopsida > Asparagales > Orchidaceae > Phalaenopsis > Phalaenopsis hybrid cultivar. Next base: position 49,628 of record JXCR01091134.1, on the reverse strand, counting down.
AAAGGTGTATTTACAATATGGGATACCTCTACAATTCCATTTTTATAGATATTTTTTAGAGAAATTTACATATGGCATAATTCTTATGTTTTTACATATCTAACAGCCAAAGTTTGCTATTTACACTTTTAAAAAGAAAGTGAAGTGGTATTTCTGATGTGATGTTAAGGATTTTTGAGTGATATGCATGTAAATACAAAATTTTCAGTGTTAGATATGTAAATGTATAAGAATTGTGTGGCATTTATGTAAATGCCCTTGTTGTTTATTGTGACTCAATCTTAGAGATGTTTATTACTGATAATAAGCCTCAAATTTTAGATAAAATTATAAAGAATTTTCATCAAATCCAATGTATGCAATTCTAATTTGTTTCACTTAATCATTCAAAAATAAATGTGCTAGTAGAAGATACTAACAAATGAATTTTTAAATCTTGTATATGAAAAAATAAAAATTAAATTGCCAAAACCGAATAAGCATCGTCTTTCCATTACTTACTTTGATCTCTGAAAACTACATCAGTAATTAGGCACCTTGGGTTAACATTCCAAGGAATGTTCATTCCAAGGAATGTTCTTTTTATGTAAGTAATTGATAAAACAATGTATTCTAGTAAATGAATTTGGCATAATTTGTGTTGAAATTACTCCATAAAAAGTTCTATTATGTTGCCTATCTCTTATCATGGTGAAGTCATAATCCAATGTATAACTCACCAACCTTGAAATCTTGAGTCATGAACAATAAAATCATAAACGTAAAGCTTTATAGAAATCCAACTCTCAAGTCATTAATTTGGGCGATTGTGACCTACTTGAACCTCCTGAAGCTCTTATTTATCATTGTGCCTCCTACTAAGGTTGAGAAGGTTAAGAGAGAGCCTTATAGCAGAGATAGAAAGAAGGAAGCATTAACAAAAAAATTTAAATATGGATAGAAAATTTCATCACTAGAAACATTCTCCACTTTTGAGTTGTTGAAGTATGAACTTGTTCTCATAAAGCCGAGTTGATTTTTAAATTCATCTCTCCATGTCAGCTTGATTTTGAAATGTAGTTAAGGCAGATTTTATTGAATTTACTTCTCTTATTGGTTCTTCAATCTTCTTTATCAAAAGAATGACTTTAGCCAACTCCCTTGGCTAGTTTGGTCTGGAGCTATAAGCATTTGTTTGAATTTTCTAGAAGAGCTGATATGCAATGTTTCTCCTTCTATGTAGCATACTTGGTAGTCTTTTTTTTATTCCATTAAAATCTTTAATAAGCTGGAGGGTAATAAAAGCCATCTCATCAAATGATTTCAATATTTCGTTTCTAAGGTTTTGGTGAAGTAACATCTCCTGTAAGTCTTAGTGTATATTTGAGATAATTTTTTGTCTATTTTGCATATGAGACTACACGTATCACAGTTCTATTTGGAGAACTATTTTTTTGCTGCTTACTGAAAATTTTTGTGATAAAAAACTACTTTTTTCAACTTAATCTATCAAAAGTAAAGTATGATGACTGAAAGAAAGCCGTTTACCATTTTAAATTAAGAAATTGGTTGCTCAAAAGGCTGTAATAAAAAAATAACCAAAATAATCTTTTGCATTGTACTTGAATGAAGTTAATGTCAAACTGAATCTTGCACCAATAATGGTCTGATCTTCACATAAAATCTCACTCACTGAATAAATATAACATCATCGTGAAAGTTTAACGAAAAAATACTGCACTCAACATATTTGTTAATAAGAGATGAAGTGTGCCTACCTTCAACAGTGATATTCTCACCAACAGATTTCAAGAGTCGCTAGGGCGCTAGTGGAATTGAAGCCATGAGAGCCAACTTAGTGTAGCCGAAGGGTTGACTAGGATAACTCATAGGTGTGGTGTCATGAAAGAGGTTGAAGTTGTCATTGGGAGGGATCTTGTTGGAATCATTGAAGTTGTGTGGTCTTAAGCATCTTTGATGTAGAGGTTATAATCTCTTTACTGAGTTAGCTCTCACTAATATGGTCATTTTGTTACGTAGAGCATGTGACACTCCAAATTCTATAGGTTTGAGTTCATGTAGTGTTTGTCAGAGTAACGTGATGGTTTGTCAGAGTAACTCCAGATTCATGGTGACATCTTAACAACAAATCTTAAGATGTGGAAAAAAATTATTCGCCCTAAATTATTGGGTTGTCTTCTACAATACGCATGAATGGGACAATGATTAGAATTATAGCTAACTCATGTGTAGCCTAATGAAGTCTCTTAGCTAATTCTTAGGTGTCTTTTTTAAGCAAGGAACAAAGGTTGTGGAATTGAAATGCCCTGAGGCACTTTTATGAATTTAAGCAAATAGGGATTGCCTCAAGAGTTGCTTGGGGGCTTAATCAAAGTGAGATGTGATTGAGTATGCAAAGACAAAAGCGGGGTGCCCTTTTCCTTTGAGGAAGAGATGTATAAATGCAAGATAGGGATGGCTGCAAGGTAGAACAATTTTTTTAAACTACCAATGGTGTTTGTTGTGTGACCTTAATTGTTGTTGTTGAGAAAATGATCACCAAGCACAATATTGATGATGATTAGCTTATTACAAGCCTTATTAGCCATGCAATTGTATGAACCATAGAAAAAGTCTTAACCATCCCTCCAAGAAGTAGAAAACCCCCATGATAGGTTGGAATCAACCAAAGAAATGCGTGCTTAGGTAGTGAGATTTTTAAATAAAATATACCTACAAAAGAGTTGGATGACAAATATTAAACTATAATGAGCTTCATTTCATAGCTAAGCTAGAATGTGATCTCTTAACTAGTGTTCATGAAAAAGAATAAAATTATATGAATCTCCAAGCTAGATAGGTGATATTTAATAATAAAGGCAATGAATTGAATATAAACCATGGCAGACAAGATAAATTGATTAAAAGTAATTAACAAAGGATATATCAAAGATCTCTTTGAAGGAAATCCAACTAGAAATATAAATATTGTCATATGAGAGTGTATACCTATTGAAGAAGAAAGAAGTTTTCAAGTATAATTGTTAAAACTTCTAAAGACCTAAAAGAGCTTGTAATTGCCAAATATGTTGATTTATACCATCCTATAGCATAAAAAAAAATGGCCATAAACCTCTCTCATTTTATAACTAATGGAAAGTAGATTAAAATAATCTCACAAATATTTTGTACTATATATTAAAGCTAGTTAAAGAAATTATAGTGACTAATTTAACACAGTAGGAATATATGCAATAATATTTAATTTGTTACATCTTTAATGAGCCACCCAATGAAAAAATTCTTGAATTTAATACAGTAAGAATATATGCAATAATATTTAATTAATTGAGATATGATGGGAATATAACCCTATTATAGGGTATTGAAGCAAAATAATAAATAAATGATCGATGTTAGAATAGTGTCGTAGATTTATAAAACTTGTGATCTTTAATTCAGTAAATGTCTAATGATAAGGAGGTAGGAATTACGCCACATCAAGCATCTTGAGGAAATTAGGAATTAATTTAGGAATAATAACAAACAAATAGAATGGACATCATTTCTCTAGAAATAAGAGGAAATTACATAAAACAGTAGTAGGACTTAGTGTAAGGTATGGCTATAATCGAGTTGGGCCAAGTTGATTATGCCATTGATTGGACTTTGCTTGGTTGAAGTTCAAGCTTGTGTCGAGCTTTTATGTGTTAACACTTGGCTTGTTTTTTTTTTTTAATGTTCATACTTGATTTATAAATGACGTTTATATTAATTGCAAAAGCTAAAAATTCAAAAGAGTACATAATTTTTTTATATAAAATTAAGAAATTAATTAGCCTTGAATTTTTATATAAAGCTAGTAAATAAGCTTAAATCTAAATAAATAAACAATTGAATAAATTTTAAATTATAATCTATTTAATTTATATACATTATAAATAAGCTTTTTTACAATCAAATAGCATAAATAAGTATTAACAAATTAGTTCAATGAAATGAGAAAAGAGNAAAGAGTACATAATTTTTTTATATAAAATTAAGAAATTAATTAGCACTTGAATTTTTATATAAAGCTGGTAAATAAGCTTAAATTTAAATGAGTACTTGATTTTCTATATAAAATTTTAATAGTTAATTTTACAAATTTAAATAATAAACAATTGAATAAATTTTAAATTAGAATCTATTTAATTTATACTAAATAAATAAAATATTACATTATAAGTAATCTTTTTGGCAATCAAATAGCATAAATAAATATTAACAAATTAGTTCAATGAAATAAGAAAAGAGAAAAAAATTATATATATACATATATATAATACTTAACGAATTAATTTTTGAATAGCAAACAAACTTATTGATGAACATTAATAAACGAGTTAGATTATGTTTAAATTTAGTTCATTTAATTTTGAATTTTAAAAAAAATGTTCAAATCTGTTTATTTACTAATTCAAACAAACATGATCAAGTATTAATCAAGTTGAGTTCGAATTATTCATTATGTGCGTTGGTTCATTTACATTTCTAGTGTTAACTGAACATTCTTATTAAAGTTTAAATGTTGGTAAGAGTGTTATGAAAGTTGATGATATAACTTGTACCTATAGATTTTACTTTGGTTAATTGAAGTTAGATCGATGACTAGGGGCCTGCTTGGGGCAGTTTATAAGTGCGTGGGCATTTTTTAAAACGTCACGGTACCGTTTGGATCGTGTGTCTTGCCCGCTTATCCGGAAACGCGGTTCCATTTTTACACTAAATGCAAGCCACGGGTTAAACATCGTGGTCGGTCCGCGAGCCGTATTTCATAATAAGCTGTTTATCCTGAAGCGCACAAATTGCTCCAAATGCACCCTTAATTTTACATGACTATAAGATTAGCTCATTGATAGAGAGCGTTTGACAAGCTACTCATAACTCGGCTTGATAATAGCTCGTTTATGTTTGTTTGATTAACTACTGGAACAAGTTCAAACACTTTTATAAATTCTTGATTGTTAAATGAACATGCTTGAACGCCTATTTATTCGATTCATTTATGTTCATAAATAATATCATTTAAAGCTCGTGAATACGATCATTAAGAAACTCGATAAGCAGTTTCATTTAAAGTTCATAAATATGGTCAATATAATGCTAATTACTTATGTTAATCTTTTGAATAAGCTCAATTAAAGTTTAATTTAAAATTCATTTATATTAAATTTAATTAAATTTTAATATATAGTAAATAAAATAAGATAAAGACTTCTTACAAAAAGGTAAAGGGAAGAGAACCATTGCTATAAAAAAGTGATGACTTTTGTGCATAAAGGGGGAAGGTTCCATATTCTCATCTCTTCCATTCATGGGCTCTTTCTTCTTCTTTTTTTTCTTAATAAAAAAAAAAAATAGAGGATCTAATTCTATCCCATCATTTGTCGCATTGCCCTTTTATTTCCTTCATTCTTTAAAAAACGCCACATTGACTTGAGAATGTAATTTTTTTCATTCCCTTTCAATGTTTTGGCTCCATTCAATAATTAGATTCTTTACACTTTCATGAATTCAAACTATAAAATATTATACTCTTTGCCAATTTAATTTTATGTTGTCCCCTTCAACTATAAAATATACTTCTTTCTTTTTTGCTAATTGGCACTCATATTTCAAAGATTTATGGATTTTTTTTTGTTGGGTTAAAATTAAAATTTGATTTGAATTTTATTGTTCTCCATATAAAAGGGAAGATCAAGCTACAGAGTGAAGGCACACTAAGATGATTGGAGAACTTATATATATATATATTAAATTCACCAGATTCAATCCTAAAATATTATAAAAATTAAATAAAGATCAATGAATTTAATAGTAAAAACTAAGTATGTGAAAGCAATACATCATACAAGATTATTTAGGTGTATGATTATGTCAATTATTAAGATATGCTTATGCAATATATCACCCATATCTAATCAAAATAGTTTTATAATATAACACATAAATTGCATTCGATGCTGCCTACTTTGCAGCAAAAGGGAGCCACTTTCGTCCCCCCAAAAATGCCAATTCCACTATCAGCAGAACTCTGTGACACATGAGCCAAGTGAATTAGATAAATTTGTNTATATATATATATATATATATATATATATATATATATATATATATATATATATATATAGATAAGACTTGAAACTTTTGAAATATAATTCACAAGTATAATTTCAACAAAATGCACTCAAGAAGAATGACTTCAACAAACGGTAAAATCAATTTCAGTAATCTGTAACTTTATTTCAGAACTGATACTTTCAACAGAAAAGGAAATATATCTTGCAATTTTTGCAAATAAATTTTATGTTCTGCAAAATAAATACAGCAATATGGAGATTTTTTTTATTTTAATTAGCAATTAGAAAACTTTGCTTTTCAGTACATTACAACTTTTAATTTCAACAAATGCAAATTGATATCACTGTTTCCACAAAACAACTTCAATTTTTGATAGNTCAGATAGTATAGACATAATTTTTAATATATGCAATTTCATCCAATCTAATTGTTCAGGAAGAAGGAACTGCAGCCAATATAAATTTCAACAATTGTTCAGGAAGAACGAATATAAGTAATATTCAACAAGTAGAGTTGAAATAGTATATTGTGGCCAAGGAAAAAAAGAATTTAATTAAATACAATAGGCNATCAGACATAATTCCTTAGTATGCATCAAGCAATGATCATTTGAGAACATTGTGGTTTTGAACAATCATTCTTCATATAAAAGGAGAGACTTAGTGACTAGAAAGGCCTGAATCAAACTTCATTGTCTAAGAAACATGATATGCAATATTTGATATGCATTGAATGATGGTTAACAAAATAAGTTTTAGAGATCGAATGATTTTAATTAGATGTTAAAGAATGTCAGATGGTCTAACTGCATCGTTCTCTTTATAAAAGAGATGACAAAATATTAGGCATCACCCTTTAGTATGCTTTTAAGTGATAATCAAGATGAAATATTAGATTTTGGGTACTGTTGGGTGCTATGATATGATTTTTCTTCTTTTAATATGGGAAACCACGAAGACAAGTATATTTTCATCGGTATTTGTGTATAACAAACTTTAAAAATAAATATATAGTTTGTGTTAGGAAATAATCAACGAGAGATATTGGAGGTTGGGTGAATTATGGTAGGCTAACTCAACTATTTTCTTATAGGCTAGAGCATCAAAATTGTGGCAATATTAATCAACAATTCATGTTTAAGTGCTGGTGTTGAAGAGGATGGGAGCAATCAATGTTAATGTTGATNACGAGAGATATTGGAGGTTGGGTGAATTATGGTAGGCTAACTCAACTATTTTCTTATAGGCTAGAGCATCAAGCAACCATGAAGGCTTATGTTGAATGCTAGAGGATGAAAAAAAAAAAAAATTGTGGCAATATTAATCAACAATTCATGTTTAAGTGCTGGTGGTGAAGGGGATGGCAGCAATCAATGTTGATGTTGACCAACAAAAGGAACTTGATGATGCTGCAGTGTGTTTCGATGTTAATCTCTATGGTGGCGGAGGGCAGAGCTTGGAAGCTTTTCATGCCTGGAAATTCTCTCCACTAAGATTATGCAAGGCTTTTGATATAAAAAGCAAGCAAGTCTTTTCGTACAAAAATTCGTTCAAAAAAAAAAAAAGAAACTCAAAATNTTCATGCCTGGAAATTCTCTCCACTAAGATTCTGCAAGGCTTTTGATATAAAAAGCAAGCAAGTCTTTTCGTACAAAAATTCGTTAAAAAAAAGAGAAACTCGAANGATGATGCTGACAGTGTGTTTCGATGTTAATCTCTATGGTGGCGGAGGGCAGAGCTTGGGAGCTTTTCAGCCTGGAAATTCTCTCCACTAAGATTCTGCAAGGCTTTTGATATAAAAAGCAAGCAAGTCTTTTCGTTCAAAAATTCGTTACAAAAAAAAGAAACTCAAAAAAATTTAAAATTGCAAAAAAACATTTTAGAAGGCTTCATTAAGGACCAAAAAATGTTAAAATTGAGTCTATAGTAGCAAAAACTGACCTTGAGATCCCACAAATGTTTGAAAATGCTTCATTTTATATCAAATAGTTTCTTATTATTTATTTCCCAATTTCTGATTCTGTTTTTCATTTTATTATGTTTGCCTTAATATTGTTTTCTCTAATTCATAATAGACAAGCTGGCTCGTGATTGGCTTGAACTTATAGACTTAATNAAAAAATTTAAAATTGCAAAAAAACATTTTAGAAGGCTTCATTAAGGACCAAAAAATGTTAAAATTGAGTCTGTAGTAGCAAAAACTGACCATGAGATCCCACAAATGTTTGAAAATGCTTCTATTGGCCCATAAAAAGTGATTTTATTAACATTCATGGATGATGGGGCCAAATGGCTAGTCATGATTCTTAGTTATATATGCATGTAGATTTCTCTAGGAGATGTGAATCAGCACCAAGTTTGAAATCGGATAAGAAGGAGATCATGGATTCATATAATAATATGCTATATAGCATCAATAAAGTGCGCAGAGGAATAAGTAAAAAAGTACCCTCCTTAAAGTTGGTGGTTTAATATGTATTCCAATATTTTTAATAATTTTTTATTGGGAAATTTACATACATACCACACAATGTTTATATATTTACAAATCTATTTAGCTTGTGAGTGNAGTGTCATTTACCTTAGTTCAAAAAGTGGGGGTCAAAATAACAATTCTCCACCTTGACCCTCAATTGAGAAGGTTCGAAGTAAAGANATATATATATATATATAGACACACACACACACACACACAAGTATAAGATATACTCAAATTGTATTAAAATATAAAAATTTATTTTTAAAATAATAAAAATGATACAAAATGATATTTTACATTGTATATCAAATAATTTCTTATTATTTATTTCCCAATTTCTTATTCTATTTTTCATTTTATTATGTTTGCCTTAATATTGTTTTCTTTGATTCATAACAGACAAGCTGGCTGGTGATTGGCTTGAACTCATAGACTTAAGTTCAAGCTCCAGCTTGAACTCGATTAATTAATCAAATTTAAACTCAAACTGAATGTGACTTGAACTTGACCCGTTTAGATCTCTATTTATCATCTCCTTCTGCTTACAGCTGAATTTTTATATTTGCATACGTGTGATATTCGTATAAATTGCAAATGTAATTTTCAATCTCAATCACCATAGAATAATTAAAAATTGGTAGGAATAAAAGAAAAAAATGGAGATAGATTGTGTGGGAGGATTCTTTTTCTTTTTCTTAGTGCATGTACTTACTATAGAATAACTCTATTTTCTTCATTTGCATAAGAATAGAAAAAAGATAATTTATTTTAAAACATTGCAAAATAATAGAAACATTTTATCATTTGGAGAAAATAGGTGAGAAATATTGTTTTGATCTGAATTTAATTAAAATGATTTCTTAACATTTTAATGTGATAGATTGTTTTAACAATGATTTCTGTAGAATGCATTTTCATCTTAAAATAAATTCAATAATTTCAAAATTATCCTCAAAATTAATATTTAATCTAATTTTTCCTGCCATTTAATTTTTATCTTAATTAATTGCAAATCATCATAATAAATTGGACTATGAAGACTGCTCTCATGTCCACCGCGTCCAATATATTCATCACGAATATTACTTTTTGCCTGTGGATCTCAACATATTATTAATAAAAAATAAAAAAAAAATTAGACATAAGATTATTAGAACAGTTGTTAATTCTATAAGAAGAATAAAAATAGTTTGTAAAGATGGTGATGGGAATATCATATCCTTCGCTTTTAATAAAAGTAAAGTGTAAAGTATGTCACACCTGATTGAGCATGGGTTGATGCACTTTATGCAAGGGGAGATCAGTCATGAGGAATATTTTCGAGCTTGCGTGTCTAGTTGCAGTATAGGAAAACTGTAAATTAGCTTCAAAAATATTCCAACACAAAATTAGCGACCGATTAACGTCCGTTCCAACCCCGTAATGTTTCGTCGGCTATGACCGATGTTAATCTTACTTATTAGCGTCGACCATGGCCGACGCAAAACTAGACCCAAGAGCCCTAAAATTGGGCTCCTGTGATCCACAGCTCTATTATGCGTCATCGTCTCCATCGATTTCCTTTCGTCGTCTCCATTGCCTCCTAAGCTTCTTCGGCTAGACCAGCTCCGATTCACTGCTCCAAGCCCATCAAGGTGAGAAATCTTCTTCCACACCTCCAATTTTTGGTTTAGCATAAGTTTTCATTTATTTTTCCTTGTAAAGGTGTTAGATCCGAAAGTACCAAGTTTTTTTTTTTTTTCATATTTCATTGTTAGGTGTGCAATGCATATGGACTTTATCGTTTTCCCTAAGTTTGGGCGTGAGATATGTAAATACATAAGAAATATTGTGCTATGTATGTAAATATGAAATTTAGGAGCGAGGTATGTGAAAGAAAATTGTGGCACGAATGTAAATATGAAATTTATGTGTTTGAAATGTGAATGTATAAGAAATTTTGTGATATGTATGTAAATATTAAAATTTAGGAGTGAGATATGTACAAAAGAAATTTGTGCTATGTATTTAGAGTAAAAAATTTTGGTGTGAGATTTGTAAATACATAAGAAATTTGTGTTTGGTATGTAAATAGGAAAATTTAGGCGTGAGATATATATATGTAAATACATAAGAAATTTGTTATAAGTAAGTTAGGGTGAAATTAAGCAAGTGTTGATTTTTGTTTGGTTAAGGGTAAATGAATAGTGTAGTGATTTAATATTATAATGGTGAGTTGATGGGTAAGTTTGGAGTTAACGGGTTAATTGGTTGATTATCTGGATTTATGGGCTATGGGTTTTGGGTATGATGTGTAGGTGTTCTAAAATTTCACGTAGGATGTGTAATGTGTAAGTTCACTAATCTATAGAGCTACATTTATGATACAGACGGATATTGGAAGCGTTAGATCTTGGATGTATAACATATTATATCTAGAAAGAAAAAGATGTGTTCCATAGCTTGTTGATAGAGCAGCCTCTCTGAAGGTAGTAAGTCTTCTCAGGTCTCGAGTTCAAATCCCCTAGTGGCGCGGTGTCGCCTTAAACCAAGTGGTACTTGAATTATTTGCACACCGGGTCGCCCGCAGACCTAGCAGGGGTTGAGCCCATAGGATGGGTTGGGGATCTCACGTCCCAGCCCATTCTTGGCCAGAGGCTATTATACGAGCCTCCAGCTACTCATAATGTGTCTAACAATTCGAGTATCACATCCTTAATGCTAACTAAGTTAGAGGAGATTCGAACCCCCGAACTGAGGGATCTTAAACTGTGGATGTCAACCAACAAGTCGGGAAACACGACACACATATATATACAGAGAGAGAGAGATTAAATGAAGATTTGTATACTAATTAGTAGGTAAATATGTTTTAAATAAACATTAATTTATAATGTGTGTCAGAAAATTTGTGGTGGCAGAGTAATAAATTATCGTCATAAAGCAGCACAAAATCCTGAGCACACAAATAAAAGAAGAGTAGCGAGAAGATGCACCATGATTATTATGCAAAAAATTCTGGAAAGAGATAAAAATCACGGATTTGCCCAGTTGAAGTAATTTATTATGTAGTTATGAGTAACTAGCCTAACTCTTCTTCTAAGTTGGAAAAAATGGAATTACAAAGTTATTGTACAACGATATTTTAACAATAATAGTTATAAGGGGTCGTGAAGTCCATCTTTGATTGATATGGAGGCAGTAATCCAATGTGAATGTTGTAGATGAAGGATATAGCGTCAGCATGTCATAGAAGTTGTAGTTGGAAGTCGTGATAGTAGTTAAACATATATGTCGTAGATGGTTATTTTGGGAGCGTCAGTTAACCATAAAGACTGGTATAGAATTGTAGGACTTGCGGATAACATAGGTCGTAGTTGGTTACATATGCTATAATTGTGAGCCACAATAACAAATGTGGCCATAAGAACCAGACTTGGGCATTGTATGAGTTGTGGGTCACGTGGGTCGTATTTAGTCATGCAGTTCATATTGATGAGCTGTGATAAAGTCCATAAACCACAGAGGCTAGAGTTAGGAATTGGGATAACAATTGTAGTCCACGGATGGGAGTTGTATGAGTTGTGGATCATACAAGTCATACTTGGTCACATATATCGTATGAGGAGCTGTAGTAGAGTCAATTGGGCCCAAGCTCGTAGTAAGGAGCTCCAGTTGTAGTCAACTACATAGGCCTAAGCCGTAGTGGAGAGTTGTGATGAGGGAATCTTAGAAGTTTAGAGAATTTCGTTGTATCATGAGTATGGTTGTTGTAAGCAGTTATTGTGAGGAGTTACACCATACTCAGGGTGTGTTGTCACACCATCTTCAGGTTACATCATTACACTATTTTTGGGATGCATCATTATTTTGTCTTTCACGTGTGTCATTATACCATCTTTGAAGTGCATCATTATACCATCTTTGAAGTGCATCATTATACCGTCTTCAGGGTGTGTTGTTATATCATATTTGCGGTGCATTGCTACATTACCTTCAAGGTGCATTGTAGCACTGTCTTCAGGGAGCGTTGTTACATTGTGTTTGGGGTGAGTTGTAACATCATATGATTTAGTGAAATCAGCTAGTGGGGGGTGGCCTAAGGTGGTCGATGGAGGCTCCGGCAAACGGTGGTCAATTGTGGAAGGTGGCTATAGAAGCATGAAATGTTGCCAGTTTTCTAGTTCAAAATAAGACCAGAATTTGATTCACCTTTTTCCCGGTCCAGCTCTGGCTCCAAGTCCTCCACCATGTTCCCCCTTCATGAAGCGGGTAGGGCTCCATTTATAGAGCCTTAGAGTGACGTTCTCTTTAAATAATGAAAGGGTTCAGACCAATCCATCGAACGCCCCAGAGAGAATTTCACGTTCAGATGACATTTTATAGATATTAAATGACTCAATTATGTCAGAATTGAGTGATCATGAACTTATTAAATTTCTCTCGTCAGGACGCTCGTTCTTACTATAAGCTTGTAATATTTGAAATTCATTTGATCTTTCAATTAAGCACTAAAAGCTTTCAAAAGCAGTTTAATAGCTTGATGCTAGCTTGATTTGACTCATATTTGGCCAATTTTGGTGTTGTGTTCTTCTCATTGAGCTAGTCAGTTTGACTATAGTTTTATTGAAACAATTCAAAATAATTTCTAATTTAAATTTGAATATTTCTTGCTCAAAAAATATTCTAAATTTTTTGTTTATCATCTCAAGATTTGTGCCAAAAGATAAAATTTGTTAATGATGTATCAATCTAGCCACAATAAAACAAGGAAAGAGATTTTTTTTTTGTGCCACATCAAAATTTTATTTTTTTATAAAATTATTGCATATCTTTCAATAAAATTATCACCATATCTTCAAATTCATAATTTTTTTTTATCAAGTTGTCGTTTTTAATAATTTTGGTGTCATGCTCGTAACTCCGTTAAAAGGCGAATTAATATAAAGTTAATAAGTTGATCATTTTGTGTGAAACTTTCCTTTAGTAAGAAGAATTGACCGACTACACTAATCCCCCGCTCAACTTATATTATTATTATTTTTTCTTTACGNTATTGCATATCTTTCAATAAAATTATCACCATATCTTCAAATTCATAATTTTTTTTTATCAAGTTGTCGTTTATAATAATTTTGGTGTCATGCTCGTAACTCCGTTAAAAGGCGAATTAATAGAAAGTTAATAAGTTGATCATTTTGTGTGGAACTTTCCTTTAGTAATAAGAATTGACCGACTACACTAATCCCCCGCTCAACTTATATTATTATTATTTTTTCTTTACANGTGGAACTTTCCTTTAGTAATAAGAATTGACCGACTACACTAATCCCCCGCTCAACTTATATTATTATTATTATTTTTTTACGTTTTTGCCCTTTCCAAACGAACCGGAAGTTCAGTTGAGACGGAAAAAATCTCAGTGGCGAAACAAGTAAATAAAGCTAATAAGTAGTGACAGTTGAATAACTGACCGCTCCTGCCTCGCCAATAAATCATTAGCATGTAGGAGAAATCAATAATGTGCACTCATTTAAATATAATATTTGGAGATTTACATGGATAGCAAATACTTTTTATATATTTATATATCTAATACTTATTTATTTGTATAAAATTACTTATTTCACCATACAAATATAAATTTTAACATTATATTAAAAATACTATTTGTACAAAAAATATGTCATCGCTAATCATGAGAAGATCTGATGATCTAGAAGAAAACAGTATGAAGAAGAAGGATTCACCGACAGAAAACCATAAGACCCACTTGTATGAACGCGTGGAGTTGTTCGAGCCGAAACCAACAAAAGCCAAAGCTGACCGAGGCACGAGGTTGATCACAAGACAACCCAATGTTCTGAACCCAAACTATTTTGTTAGAAATGAGACAGATGCATATGAGCCAATCTCTATGGAAAATCTGATTCGGGGAAAGATCTAGTCTCGCAGCATCTCCAATCATCTGGTCCTCGTCAGTTATCAAAGATCAACAACCACACTAGATCAGTTAATCGACTAATAATGAGAAAGCTCCGCCAATCGACTTGATCCTACTTAGTTGATGAAGCTCATCATGCTGATTTGAAGCTAATTAAGCTTAGTCAGGCAAGTTAGAGAGGACCAGAATGACAAGCTCATACATATAAAAAATCATAAATGCTCTAGTAATTATCCCATAAAATAGGGGAAAGAATGTAGTATCGTCATATCACACTCGATTCTCTATAAACAAAATCATTGCATGAATAAGACATATATTACTATTCATTACTGTTTACTACTCTCTTATTACTTACGCTCTATTCATTAGTTGTGATTCACGAATAAATCAATATTCAACATTCTAAAATGTTCTATGAGCGTGGATCATGCCACAACCCAGAAGAGAAGTAGCTCAAGGAGAAAAAACTCACAATATAAGCACCGCCAACATGGAATGTCTTATGAAACGTAGTAGAGTCAAAAGTAGAAGGATCAAATGTTGGATGCTATCCGAAACCTGCTAGTCTGAGAATAGATCTGTACCACCGAGAGGAAGGGTCAGCGCCCAACGGCAAAAAAGTTTCACCGACCCAAGAAAGAGAACGTGACTCTGTATTTTAAAATTATTGGGTTGGCACCGATCAACCGACAATGATTCGAGCGTACTAGGGCGCCTCGACAGCCCGAGAATGTGTTCTCTCAAAAAATCTCAAAGGTTGAGCCCCAGAAGATCGTAGAATTGGAATTCTTCAAAGGGAAAGACCGATCCGACCGACCCCATATCCTCATTTGAGTCAGCTGTATGTTTGCTGAGAATCACTAATGTGCTAAAATGTCGTCTCTTATTGAACACACGGAGGGAGCCGACCCTCAGCTGATTCAATGGATTACCATCGAGAGAAATCACATCATTCTCTAATTTCAAATAAATGTTTGTGGTACAGTTTGTCAGTGCCCAACATCTCTTAAAAAAGCTCACAGGACCTCCTGTAGATTTGTCTAGGGCTGAGCGAGAGTCTGTGATCATTCATTACATGCTTCAAAAAAGAAATGTTGGAAAAATGGAACCTGGAGCCCACAATCGCTCATATGTTTTAGCTCAGGGACTAAAGAGAGATCTTTTGGTCTGCATTGGGCCTGCATTGATCAAAGACATTAGTTGTGTTATTGAAGCTGAGCAAAAACCTCATATAAGCTGAGGACTATGGCTGTGTTTGAGGCGGTTGTGCAATGGCAATGTGATGTCATAATGCATTTTTTCCTATTTGGTAAAAGTGTGTTTTACCTGTGTTTTCAAAAAGATGCAGCTGAAAATTGTGTTTTCCAACCATGGTTGGCTACTGTGGTGGTTGTTAGAACGTTGTGGCCTTACTTTTTCAAAAAAAATTCTTTGTAACAGCTACAACATCTTTTCAAACAATAATTTCTTCTTCAGCAGTTTTACAGTTAGTTCTTCAAATAGCTGCAGTTGCCCCAAACAGACCCTATATATCCAATTCTATTTTCTCAAGAGTAAAATTCTTCACCCACCGCCTAACAGCCACAAGAGTAAAAATAGTTTCTTCTTAAGTAGCTTCACAATTGGTTCTTCAAATAGCTACAGCTGCCCCAAACAGACCCTATAACTCCAATTCCATTTTCTCCATAGAAAAGTTCTCCACCAACAAAATTGTGTTTTTAAAAAGATGCAGTTGAAATCTGCATTTTCCCACCATGGCTGGCTATCTGTGGTGACTGCTAGAAAACTGTAATCTAACTTTTTCAAAAAAAAATTTCTTTGTAATAGCCATTGTAGCTCTTTAAAAAACAGTTTCTTCTTAAGCAGCTTCATAATTGATTCTTCAAATAGCTACAATTGCCCCAAAATAGACCTAATAACTCCAATTCCATTTCCTCTAGAGAAAAGTTCTCCACCTAACACCCACAGAAGAGGCCCCTCAAGGCAAAAAGTGAAGACAAGACATGATTAGAGTCCTTCCGCAAGTCCACACTTTGAAGACACCAGACTGTCTTGTAACCAGAGAGCGGCTGAAAAAACATACCACCAAGGGAATCAGGCTAAATATCTTGACTAGCGGTCAACTTGATACAATGATCGCTCGATGTAGTACCCAAGATAACTTTGTTGAGAGTTCTGATGGCCAAAAGATAATGGATGTCATTCAAAATAAAGAGTATTTAAAGAGAGCACCCCCCCCCACCCCCGTGAAAAAAATATTTTGATGGGCAAGCGTACCTTTGGGACCCAAAGAAGTACTGTGACAGCCATTGAGATCATGAGCACGACACGGCGGATTGGTGACACCTTCGAAGCTTGATCGAAAAGTTGATGAAGATCAAGAAACTAATTGAAATTGTGGCTCAAGGAGTAATCACTGAGCAGTACAGAAAATCTACCAATGGAGAAAATATCATACGAGCCTGTCTGAGCCATGCAATCCATATCACTGACAAAGTTCTTGCCATCTTTGGAGGAGTAGAAACTCCTCCCACTGAGCTAGCCTGAAGACGCTTCGGTCGGGATAACTATACACAAAAGCCCTTATGCATAATCACAACTCATATCCATTCATAGCCATCACAAATAAAGATTTGCCCCTGAATGGTGACCCTTACAATGATGTTATCGTCGCCACCGCATTGATTGAAAATAACCAGATTAGTAGCATCCTCATCGACATTGAAAACTCTATGAACATCATATTCAATTCAATGTTACATAAAATAGGTCTCAACAATGACCGATTGACAGCAGCAGCTGCTGGCCCGCTTTGTGGATTCTCTAACCAGAGAAAGAAAGCAGTGGGAGCCATTGCTATACCAGTCACTTGAAGAGAAAAGGAAAAGTAGTTAGCCAACATGGAGGACTTCCTAATAGTCAACTCGACACTCACAATGCTATCTTCGCCTCAACCTATCACATGGTTGTGAATATGTGTACAAATGAGTAGATTTGAGCTCGAGCCACCCTCGATCTGAGCTCGAGCCACCCTCGATCTGAGCTCCAACATAATTCTACGAGTTCAAAATGGTCACGTGTCAATTTATTTAAAATTATTATTTTAAACTATTGTGATAATGAAATGACAAATATAATGAGCATTTATGAGATAATTAATAAGAAATCGCTTAATATAAAAATCTAAAATATAATTTTTAAACTATTTTTAATAATTTAAAGAAAATTTCTGAAATTTTAATATATTTTAAGTATAATTTTATCAATTGTTTTTTTTTTAAATGAGATGGCTCACGATCTAACAACACAATCTGAGGTTAGCTTAAACTTGGGTCGTTTGCTCCTTGAACGTAATTCACAAGCTAGTTATCAAGTGAAGCCCAAGCTGGCTCACGACCAAGTTGGGTCGCTTACACTCCTAGTTGAGAAGTTCTGGCAACATTGAAGTAATCACTGTTCACGCGATCTCGAGCAGTCCCACAATTATTACCTTCGGGCAATCAAAAGTATCAAGCATGGACCTCTTGAGCTTGATAATCTGTGAGAATGGGGTCTCGAGACTAGCGGGACCACCAATTGGATATTGGTGACCGAAGGCAACACTAGTAAATTTTTTTATAATAAGTAAAGCTTTTGATGCAAGGCACAAGGAGGTGTCGATCAACACCTTCTAAAGCCACCGAGATGTTTTTGCCTAATCTACATTCGAGATTCCGAGGATAGTGATTAATGTCATAAGCCAATGTCTGAACCTCAATCTAGCAACTCTGGTTGAACTAATATGGGAGGAGGTCCAAAAGCTGCTAAAGTCCAATTACGTACCAGAAGTGCAATATCTAACGAGGGTGTCTAACATTATCATGATGCAAAAGTCAAACGACAAGTGGAGAATGTGTGTGGACTTCACAAATCTGAACATTGTTTGCTTAAAAGATAGTTACCCTCTGCTGAGAGTCAAAGAGATTGTGGATGTAGTTGTCAACCGTTTTGTGATGAGTTTCCTTGAGCCTTACCTCGCTATCACTAAATCAAGATGCACCCTTCCAACTCAAAAAATACCGCATTCAGCACTAGCGAATGAGTGTAATGTTGTAATGTAAAGCCCCTTGAGTTTCAAATGCTGGCACTACTTACTAACGAATGATAAATGTAATCATCACAAAAAAAAAGAAAAAGAATGTTGAGGATTATGTGGATGATATCCTGGTAAAAAATAGAAATGCACTAGCAACATATAAAAGATCAAAAAGAAACATTCAAAATCGAAAAAAAAAATTAATATGAAGCTCAATCCCCTCAAGTGCACTTTTGGGGCATCCATAGATAAATTCTTAGGTAATCTCCTAACTTTGGAGAGAATAAAAGCAAACATAGAAAAAGATCAAGCGCTGATCAACATCCCCCGAAACACGGAAGAAGTTCAAAATTGGTTGATCGGATCGCAGATCTGATTGAGTTAATCTCAAAGTTGAGCGACAAGTGTGTTGCCTTTTTTTAAATCTTGAGGGCAAAATACTTCATCCGATCGATTTTACGACAACTTCTGAAATATCCGTAGCCANCCCCCCCGGAAACACGAAAGAAGTTCAAAATTGTCTGATTCAATTAATCTCAAAGTTGGGTGACAAGTGTGTTGCCTTTTTTTAAATCTTAAGGAGGGCAAAATACTTCATCCGATCGATTTTACGACAACTTCTAAAATATTCGTAGCCAAAACCAACAGCTAGCAAATAAAATTATTTACCGATGCTTAACCGGCGACTTAAGTGTTTCACAAGAAACTTATGGGTGAGACACTTTTCAGATAGTTTAATCTTCGATTTTAATAATTGACGTCTTACAGACAAAAAAAACAACAAAATGTTGCATCACATGAAACCAACGAATGCGATATTTTTTTGACAGTTTAAAAGTCAGTTTTAATAACCGACACATTACCGACAGAAATACGATGAAATGCCACGTCAAACAAAACCGACAGGTGCGACATTTTTTCGATAGTTAAACCGTCGGTTTTTATAACTGATGCAATAGCGACATTGAGCCGAAGGAATGTCTGCGTCAATAAATTGATCGAAGCGTCACTTTTCCAAAATTGAGGTTGTCACTATTACCGACGATTCCCTCGTCGGTTATATGAACCGACAAATACCAACGATATTAATTTTCTCTAAAAACTACATTAAATCATCGGTTATGCATCAGTAATTTTACACGATCGAAATAGCAATTAATTTTGGAATTACCGACAAACATTTTACCTACGAGCCTAGAACATTCGGAAATATCGAACGAAGGTTTTTCTCATTATAACCGACAGAAATTGACTGTCTAAAAAAGCAATTTTTTTCGGTGTTGTATTAAAAAAACTTTAAAGGCTTCATATCGTCATTTGAATAGTCAAATAAACTTCAAATTTGACATACTTATAATCACATCGATCGTATCGACGAGAGGAATCCAAAGAGCCTAGGATCGCTTAATAATGAGGTCATTAAGGCTCTCAAATCATTAAAAAAATTCATATGATCACAGGGGATCAATATATGTAGTTAGATCATGTCGTTAAGGGAGTTATTCGACAAAATGGCCAAAATATGTCTCATTGATGGGCTATAAATAAAGACCCTCTCTTCACTAGGACTGGAGATGAGAAGAAGTTGAATCTCAGTGTTTTTCTGGACTAAAGACCTGACAATAATTTTCGGCCTCCGTAGTCGTCGACCACTATTGTCCACCGTTGTCTGTCAGACCCTGCATGCCATCATCAGCTGCCCCTATTTTTAACGCCATTTTTTGAAATATGTTTGGAAAGCATAATAACATATTGAAGATCCAATGATAACTTCCATTGACTTTCTATTAACTTCTATAGTGTTGCGTATATTGCAAACAGACAAGCATTGTAATTGATGTAAAATTGTAACATTTTCTCTCCAAGTTGTGAGAAAATTATGTATATTTGTAATAACACACTTGTAGTGAATTACATTAATTGGGTTAATTAATCCCCATGATTTTGTCTTTCCAAGTTATTCCATATAAAAAATCTTGCATCTTCTCCCAATTGTCCTAAATTATTAATGTGTGTTGGAACTCCATGCAATGCTAATACGTTAAAGTATCATTTTATTGCCACGAATCTTCAGACATGCAACAAGATGAAAAATAGTTACATTCATTGAAGTGTAAAATGTTCAAATTACTTCCAAAATAGAAGGTTATATATACAAAAACTATTAAAACTAAATTCTCAACATTAACAATCTTCTTAATTATCTAAGTTTAGTATAAGTCGATGGCTTTCCATTTCCTTAAAGGAGAATTTACATGCATACCACATAAATTTTATATATTTATATATATAAATTTTAATATTTACTTATATAACACTTACATCTTCAACATCAAATAAAAAATATTACTAATTTCATACTTTTAAAAGTAAAGCACTTTTAATGCATATATGTGGCATGTAAAGAAATAAAAAATATCAAATATATAAAAGAATAAAACCATAAAAATAAGGTGGTATCCATGTAAATACCCTTCTCAAATAGAAGAACGCGCGCTCGGAAGTCCCTTTATATTTCGTCATCAGCCCCATATTTCTTTGTAGCTGAATCCGTTGCCATTTCTCTTGGCTGATCTGGGATTAGGGTTTGGAGAGGATGCCGAGATCGATGGGGAAAGGTAGCGTGCAAGTGACTTTCTCGAAGAGGCGGGTGGGTTTGATGAAGAGAGCGCATGAGATGTCCATCCTCTGCGACGCTAGCGTGGCGCTGGTCATCTTCTCCAGCAAGGGAGATCTTTACGAGTACTCCACCGACTCCAAGTGCGCATCCCATCGATCCTGCTATGTTCCCTCTCTTTCTCAATTCATTCCGATCACTTGATATCCCATAGTTTTATATGGCATCGATCCATCCGTGTTTTGAAATGGCCTCGATCATATTGCATTTTGGCATGCAATGAACGATTCCTGCGAATTTAGGCGGCATGCCATTATGGCGTTTTCTTCAATAATGGACACCAGATGCAATCGTCTGATTCTGCTGCGCTTTTCTGCTTGTTTGTTATTATTCGGTGTGCTTTTTTCTGAATTTTATTTTATATTTTAAAGCTTACCTTTCAGCTTCTATTCTAAGCTACCGGTTCTCTTAAAACTCTCTTGTTAACCAGAGTTAGTGTAAGAATTATACATGCACTGTTTTTTACCTAACTCTCCTGTTATCAAGTCCGCTCCTCACGAACTCATATACAACACATATACGTACGGACAGCGTTTGGTAGAAGCAGCTAACCATTTGTGTTGCCATTTTTTTTTACACGTGTTCAGGTTTAACCGGAAGTCGGATCAGTAATAAGCCCTGCCGAAATACGTGTGCCGACGGGCGACGCAAACGAACTTTAACTGTTTAATTACAACTCTCCCAACCATCTAGTTTTTTCATCAAGATCGAGCTTAGAAGAGATCAAGACGTACGGGTGCCATGGGATTCTTACTCGATTAAACGTTCGAAAGAATGAATTAATCTCACAAAATATATATATACATATTTAGGAGCATTATATTGATTACTTTTGTTGAATCCAGATTTGTCCAATGAGACATACCTAAGGAATAGTGGTAGGAATAAGAAAGGGGGAGGGAGGGAGAGAGATGAGTGCACAGTGACTTGTCCTTTATGGGCAAAATAGAGTATTTCCATGCTCTAGTGACCCTTTTTATATATCGAATATGAGGTTATAAGGNGGGGGGGGGGGGGGGGGGGGGGGGGGGGGGGGGGGGGGGGGGGGGGGGGGGGGGGGGGGGGGGGGGGGGGGGGAGAGAAGGGGCAAAATGGAGTATTCTCATGCTCTAGTGACCCCTTTTATATATCGAATATGAGGAGAATGAGAGAGAAACTCCATACAAAAGAAGAGTCAAGAGAGAAGAGCCAAATGCTCCTAATATATGATCTGGTCCCCCTATTTATAAAGGTAGAGGGACAAAATATAAAATTACATATTTTACATATGCTTCTAGTTTTTTTTGCATGTCTAGGCCTTTTGCTAGGCAGGTCTTTGGGTCTGCCGACTGAGCTGGATCTAGTAGGCTTTCATTTGAGCACCGGTCGGCCTTTGAATGGGAAGTCGGTTCTTGAGTGGGATGGCCGGCCAGCTTTCCTGATTATTATTCCTTTGTGATCTTCGATAACTTTTGGGGAGCTTTTAAGAGAGTTTTGTGTTGATACCGTTAGATCATTAGAAGTATTAGACTTTTGTCCTGAGTTTGCATTTGGTCGGTTGGCAATTCTTCGGTCTGCTGAGCTTACTTTTGGTAGGCTGGCAATCCTTCGGTCGGCTGATAACCCTTCGGTCGGCTGGGTTGGCTATCAATCTGTCAAATTTACGTGGTCTTATGATTTTTTGTTAGAGGGATCATCATTATATCACTTTTGATCTTGGACAGTTAGATTATCTCAAGATTCGTGCTGACACATTTTTTATGAATATATTTAGTTCTCTGCCTCTTATTACTTGATAGTAACAGTTGCAATAAGAACAATAGAATTTCTAAAACAAAAAATAAATCTTAATAGTCATAATTCAAAGCAATATTAAATTCTCTGGGTTTACATGCCTGTGACTCTTATAAATGGGGCATAGTGAATGGTTCTCAACATTCTATATTTGTTTTTTCCTTACATCCACTTGGCTTCTAAGGATATCCTCATGGAGAAAAAATCAAACTCTTCATCCAAACTTGTGGGTTGAGAGAAGATGATGGCTGCTACTGGGGTGAAGAAACAACGCCGTCCAAAGGGTGAGTCTAGGAAGAAGTGGGAGAAGAAACTTGCCAAGAAGTCGAAGATGTCTGAGAGGGCCGAGCAAGGGGAGTCATTGATTTTATCTGGGAGGTTCCTCAGAAGAGTCAAACCAATGCTGGGAAGGAGTTGGGTGGTTCAGGGGCTGCTTCGTCAACTAAGGCTCCTGTTGTGGTCTCGAATCGGCCACAAACTAGTAGTGCTCCTCAACCGGCGAAGAACAAGGAACTCGCGGTGGTCAACAGTTGGTCGGAATGAAAGGAGTTGTTGGTGATCTCCCAGTGGAGAGAATTCTAAGTATGGATGTTTCCTTGTCTTAGGTTTTCTTTTATTTTTTTCACTTTTTATCGATTGTCTCTTGAAATCGAGGAGGGCGTCCAAATCGAGGGCCTTCCTCTTACGAGTGGTGACTTTGATGCAGCTGTGGTGTCGACTCCTTCACATCAAGCGTTAGCCGGGAGCAAGGGGAACGTAGTGAACTACCCGATCAGCTCCATCAAGATCCACGAGGAAGTATTTGAGGAATTGAAGGTCACTCTGGCTCGGATGTCCAGCGAGAGGACGATCTCCGTAAAGTGCTGGTTCGATTAATGAAGTCCTAGAGGAGACATTTGCTCTTCACCGAAAAGTGACTGAAATGCAGAAGGATGCTTATGTGAAGAGGGCACACTTTGGGGCCGACGAACCAAATCAGCTCAAGCTCAGTAAACAAATGTTCTACAGGATGTTGCCTAGGAAGTGTCTTGTCTCGGCCGAGGCAACCGAAAACCTGTTTGTAAAGTACCTTCTGTTGGACTAGAGTAAGAGTGTAATCCCTTAATATTTTCAAAACAAAAATTATTTTATTTTCTTCTCGATTTATGTGTTGACATGATGTTTTTTTCTTAGCATTTTTGCACGATGGTTCCTCTTCCGACGTATCCCTATAAATTAGGACTGAATGTGCTCTTTTGCGCTCGTTTTATCTTTTCTTTTGCCTATCTGTCATTCAGTTTCTTCTTTGTTTGCAAGCATTTTCATCTCTTTTTTTATGGCTTTGCAAAGAAGAACTTTACATACCTTAGGGTTGGTGGTGGTGACCGAGCAATCAGTTTTGTTTCCTTCGAAGGTAGCCTTTGTGGAGAGGAGGCTTTCATTTTCAACTCGATTATCCAGTTCTGGGTCGCTCGTCAGGATAAAAGGGCTACTAATCGGTTCATAGATGACTTGGTGATTTATAGGGATCAATTGAGGTATGGTCTGTGATTGGCTCTCTGTCAGGACTTTTAGGCAATATATTGTGTTATTCCAACGCAGATAAAGCCGAACTCCATTGCAGCAATCATGACTTATATAGTCTTCTGTCAGTACAAAGGGATTTTGTGGTTGACTGACCTGTTCATCCATTTGTTCTCATTCTGGTTAGAGGTCGATGGGTATGTTCAGTTCGATACAATTGGTCGGTTCTAATTCTTGAGTTTGGCGAACAAACTGAAGGACTGGAAGTTGAAGTTCTTCATCACCTCGTCTTCTGCGAGCTGGGGGATCATGACTGTCCCGAGTGGAGGCACCTTCAAGAAAAAGGAAGGGGTGAACTATTCTTGCATCAAGAGTACTTGGATCAACAGGCAGCTTCTATCAATTCTCCAGTATGCTAACCCGATGATTGTTAATAGGGTTCTTTTATCAGACAATTTTGGTCAAATGATGGTGAAATGCTGGGCCACCTCTAATGCAGAGGAAATAAAACGGGATGCTATGATTGATGCTAGAACTGCTTTGAAGAAAAAAATGTGGCTCGGGTAAAGTTGGTTACTGTCAAGAGAGCTGTGAAAGCTAAGAAAAATTTGGAATCTCACGACGACGGAGCCAACACTAGAGGTTTGAATTTTATTTTTTCTATCTCTACGACTATGGTGGTTATCTAGAGAATGCTCGCTGATAAATTAACCATTACAGAGAAAAAAAAAACCTTTGGTTTTTACTGACACCTATATGTTGGGTGCGGTTCCTTTAAGCATAGGTTAGCAAGAACGTGAAGGGTCGTACGGTAGCTCGGAAAAGAGTGAAGCTACAAGAGGAAGCTTTAGCAGAAATGAGGACAAGGTCGGCTTCCCCTCATATTGATACTGCAACATTCATAGGTATGTCCGCTCGGAGCGAGGCTAGTCGGCCCTCTTCAACTATTCAAACCGAGTCAGGGACTGAACTGGAAACATCGTATCAGCAGGAAGAAATATGCCTCTTGGAAGGGAAGGAGGGCACTTCTAGATTGATTCCTCCATCGCCTATATCCTTTTAGAAGAAAGGAAAGGGTTCTTCAGTTGTCTGGTCCCTTCTCGAGAAGAGGGAGCCTAGGTGTGGACCTGCTTTAATGAGCAATACACTGCGATTGACCGAGAGATGGATTGGTATATCGGTTCTTATTCGGTAAAAGATTATTCATCCACATTCACAGAAGCAATCTGGTCCATGACCTTTGCCAAGTCTTTCAAGGTGCTCAAGCGTCCAGAGCTATATTGAAAGGACCACTACCACATCAAGGCATACGAGGCTACATCTGCAGAGAGGGTACATCTGAATGAGCAGCTTGAAAGAAAATCTTGTGAACCCCATGTGGTAGTGGTACATCTGAATGAGCAGTTGTATTGAGAGGGTAAATCTGCAGATGTAGCCCCTTGATCGAGTGAAATTGAAAAGGGCTACATCTGCAGAGAGGGTAGACACTTCGACTATGTTCATGAAGAAGGCAGAGAAGCAAGCGATGGTGGTCGAGCAAAATTTGGAGGCAGCGGAGGATGAAAATCATATGCCGAAGAAGAAAATAACAACTATAAAGATCGAAGAAGAGTTCCTCGATATATTCCCTTCTCATCCACATGAGGCAAAAATTCTGAATGAGCAGCTTTGGATCGGTATCGTCATGGTGATCGACCAATTCATTAGGTTGAATCTTGTGAACCCCATGTTTGCCGACTTAGAGAAATTTGTTCTGCATTACACTAATTTCGAGGAATCCACAAAAGAGGACTCAAACGCTAGAGGTGATAGAGGATCCACTCTGAACTCCAGTCGGTCTACTACGACTTTAAAAAAAATTGTTGAAAGAACTTCATAACGATATATATTTTTTGTAAAAGAACTCTTTCGTAGAGAAAACTTGTAAATTTTTATATTTAGAAATGAATGAAGTTTTTCAGTCTTTTTTTGCTTACCTTTGCTTCTTTCGTTATTTTACTTTACCTCGCTATTTGCATGTGGTAGTTTGTCTTGATAATGGTTGATAACTCTGATCTTTCGAAAGTTTGTTGGTCGTTTTTTATTATTTTGTCGTCCGACACAAGTTTAACAACACTCATGTCTCATTTGCTTGGTCAGATTGTTGACTTTGTCGGGTCGTAACTATTGTCAGATCTTAAGCAGATCTTGTCATTGCCTCTGCGGGAGTAACCGCTGAGACTCGTGCAGTGTTTTGCAGGATTCATAAAAAAAGGAATAATCGGGCTGAAGAAACTCAATAACATGTTGAGTGAGGGAGCAACGCCTAGCTGCTTGAAGGTTAGTGCATAAATGCCCGGATTCAACGCCTAAGTGTCCGAGAGCAACGTCTAGGCACCACAAACCAGTACATACGCGCTAGTTCAAGCGCCTTAGTGGTTTTGGTGCATGACTCCTCGCCCAAAAATATGCAAATAGGCTTTGAACGGTCTTCTAGGCATGTTCTAAGCATAGAGAACTTGTGGAGAAAGCTAGGGAAGATCTTCATCTTGCTTTTGAGTTGAAGTAAGGAGAGTGATTAGGAGATTGAGAGTGTGAAAGTATTCTTGTATCTTCTATCAATCAAGAAGGACGGAAATCAGGCAGCTAAATTAGGAGTTTTCGATAATTAATTGTTTCCTTATTCTCAATATTTTTATTATGATTTATTTCCCTTTTAGCTGAATATTTAGATTAGAAATATGTATTATTAAGTTGTCTAACATAAATTATGCATTTTATTTTAAATCTAAAATAGATTGTAAGATTATTATTTAATGGAATGAAAGCAAAGGGAAAAGGCATTGAGTCTATTCATATTTCAGCCTATTTTTTCTCAAAACTTTGACATGTTATCAGAGCCAAAATTTTTCCCTAACCACCAATAGTTATTAAAGGACCGTCAAGGCTCCCTTCCCGCCGACCTTCTAGCAGAAAGAGATGAACTAATTGTTTGCCTTAATTCTCGCTCGTCCGCTCGTCGTCCCATTATTTCTTCGCCTGCGTCATCTTCATTTTACTTCGTCGCCGGTCTCGAGAGAGTCTCTCCGTCATTCGAACTCCACCCACAGTGGCTCTCGCCTTTGACAACGCCTCCTTTGCTCCAGCAACCACCACCGACTCTCTCACCCAGCAGCGCTCGGTCTCCCTCACGTTCTAGCAAGCGACAAATCACATCCTCTCCCTCATTTGTCCAGATCCCGCTTTTCTCCCTCTCTTTTATGAGTCACGGCCATTGATTCGTTGCATCCCTAGTTCCTGTCTCCCTACTCTCGATCTCCTCCTCATCCGTCTCTAAAGCCCCGCACAGTCATTCCCTTGTTGCTCCTCTGCTCGGTCGCTTCCCAGCACACACCCCCGTTAACCTTTTTCCAACCCTAGAACTCCATAGCAACCCTGCCCGGTTTTGCCGCTCACTGCTCCTCGCATGAAAACCCCATTCCTATCAGCTATTTCCACTCTACTCCTAACTCTCATTGTCGCAAGCCTCATTCCCTCAAAAGCCTGCACGCACACATTTTGTCGAAACCTCGATCGCAAAGCATCTCCCTCTTTCTCTTTACCATCCAGTTCGTGAAGCCCCCTCCCGCTTATCGCAAGCTCGTAGCCTCGTCCTCAACCTCAGCCTCCAAACATCCATTTAGGCACTCGCGACTTTGATATCTCGGCTTCAACAATTTTTGCGTGAAGATCAAGGAACAAATCATCCTCATCCTCGCACGAAGCATCAATTTATTTTGGGTACAAAATATTTCGTTAGCCAAAACTCCCTTCCCGTCGGCCTTCTTGCGGGAAGGGAGGAATTATTTCTCTGCATTCGATTCGCCTTCTACCGCATCGTCTCGGGATTCGGTTACAGATGTTCATGTTCCTCTGTATGGGCGGCAATAGCACAACGTGGATGAACACGACTGTCTTGGTGACGTGCATACGCAATTTTAGTCGTAATCATGGTCTGGCCTCAAGGATACTCAAGAGCTACGTGGAACTCAGCACAACCATCTTCACTGATCTCTGCTCTGCTCTTTTTACAGATGACCCGGCCTCTTCAATCCTCATGCAAGTTGTCGTACCTGTTGTTATCTACGTCATCGCTATGGTCCTCCTCTGTGAGACTCCTCCGCCGCAACATACGCCGGCGATAACACCGAGAGTTGATATTTCTAGTGGATCAACGCGGCGACGGTGCTTATCGTGATTTATCTCAATGCCTTCGATCTTACGAGAGATCACTGAGTGATTGTCTCTCGGATCTTCTCCGTTGGTCTCATCGTTCTTCTCGATGCTCCGGCTATCAAGTCGGCTTCGGCATTTCCCGACTTCGACACTTTTGGGCTTCGGCACTTTCAGACTTCGGCACTCTCAGACTTCGGCCTCTCGAGCATCGGCGCTCGTGGGCTTCGGCATTTTTAGGCTTCGGCACTCTCGGGCTTCAGCACTCTCGGGCTTCGGCATTTGCAGGCTTCGGCACTCTAAAGCTTCGGCACTTTCAGGCTTCAGCACTCTCGGGCTTCGGCATTCTTAGGCTTCGACACTCATGGGCTCCGACACTTTAAGGCTTCAGCACTTTAAGGCTTCGACACTCATTGCTAGAGGATTTTTTGTCTCGACAGTGTTATCAATTTCTTGTTGGCAAATTGATGTTTCATGATCAGTCAGCATCAATTTGAGAGGGAATGTCGATCAGGAATGACTGAAATCAGGTAGCTAAATTAGGAGTTTTCTATAATTAGAAGTTTCTTTATTCCCAATATCTTTATTATGATTTATTTCTCTTTTAGTTGAATATTTAGATTATGAATATGTATTATTAAGTTACCTAAAATAAATTATGTATTTTATTTTGTACCTAAAATAGATTGTTAGAATATTATTTATTGGAATGAAAACAAAGGGAAAAGGCATTGAGTCTATTCAGATTTCAGCCTATTTTTCTCAAAACTTTAACATCTTCATCATCCTATTTAGAATAGGAAAGAGATAAGTATTCAAAGTGTTTTGTTAGTTTTCATTTGTCAAACTCTTTGTGTATGATTTCTTCTTTTGATAAAATGTTTTTGATGAGTAGTATCATGCGTAGTGAGTAGATTTCATTTTTCCTTTGTTATGGAAGTGTAGGGATGTTTGGTTTGCATAATTTATGTGATTCATTTTGAAACTTGTTATTAGTTTTTGGATAACCTAGATTCTTAATTTACTTTTAGTCTAGCTAGTTAAAACGTTAAAAGCTATTGTGAACCTAAAAATTTGAAAGAGATCTTGGTGAAACGATAAATTTAACTACGCAAATTCAATGAAATAGGGATATTTCCTTTAAATTTGTGCAAACTAGATAGAAAGCTTTAAAGTCTTAGGTTTTTCACTTGATTTAGGGAACTAAACTAATGCTATAGCTAAACTTTCATAAACTACCCAAAGGGTATAAGGATGATTTTTCTCCTGTCTGATACTTTTAGTAGAATTACTATGTTAAGCCTCCATTCCTCTCTTCCTCACATAGTTAGCTTGGATTTTTTATCATTTTTGAAAATTAGGATGGACACTTTTACTCAAAACAAAATCACAAACTTTCAAGCTAGGTTTTAAATCAGTAGGCTAAAATTTTTCTTACGTTGGAATTTAGATCATTTCATATGGGATTGATACATAAAACTCAATTTAATATATTACTTATACAACATGTATACTTGCATGTCGTCAGTGCTTTACAACACTTGGTTTGTATCATCAAACTTTCTTCATTAGGATTACCTCTTGTGCTAGGCTTATTAAGTGGATTTTGTTGTTGCTCTCGCTGGGGTAACCATTGAAGCTTGTTTGTAGGGTGATTTATTTCATATCCTTCACGGAGCTTGTCGCTACTAAGCAGGAAATCATCTTCAGAGCCTTATCTGATTCAAGTTTAGAGACCAAGGTTGACAATGCAGAAGCGTTGTGGGTCGTTTTGCCGACTGGACGTCTTTAGTGTCGTTGTCGGCCTTACTACTTGAGTTTGAGTTCCCGAAGTGTCAATTAGACTAAAGAAACCATCAAAAAGGTTCATGTATTTTTTTTATAGTAAAAGAAATATAGAAGCTTTGAAATGATATAGCATTTTCATCGTTGGGTTGGGTGTCAGCCGCTCAGAGTCGACCGAGAGCTGTCGAGGTGTCATCGGTCGGCTTTCCCTATAGGAGTTCAGCGGCCATTGGGGGTCAACCGTCTGTTTCAAATGTACTTCTCGTGTTCGAGCCAAAACCTCTCTGAAGATAACGGAAACATAATTTTTCAACTTTATAATTTGTTGTTGTATGAACTCCTTGGTGTGCTTCCTGTTAGGAGTGTCTCTGTGGTGGATCTCTCATTTGTGTCATTCCACTTCTTGTTGGTAGCATGCTCCACGCTCACCAAACTTTTCGAGATACTGAATCCAGACTTATCATATGACACATGCCCAAGGAATAGAGCTGTAGGAATCAGGAAGGAGAGAAAGAGAGAGAGAGAGAGAGAGAGAGAGAGAGAGAATGTGTGTGTGTGTACATCGATTTGCCTCTTTGGGGCAAAATGAGGTATTCTTGAGCTCTTGTGACCCCTTTTATATATCAAATATGGAGGTTACAAGGAGAAGGGGAAACTCCCTACATAAGAAGGGGAAAACTCCAAGTGCCCCGTCTTCCTCCTTAAGTGCTCTGGTTGCCCTCTCAAGATACTTAGTAAGTGTTTGGGGCATGCTCAAATTACCTTCACAATATACTTGGTAAGTGTTCGGGGTGTGCTCTCTATTTTTTGAATTAAGATCGAGTGTTTTTCAGCTCTCAAATTACTCAAACTCTGTCAAAAACTGACTTAGGTGGGTAGGGAGTGCTAAGTCACTGACAAAGCAACATCGTGAAGCTTGTAATGGGTGTGGTGTCGTGATTTCATTAGTCAAATTAAGGCACATTAGGTGCAGCTGTGCTGGTNTCGTCAATCTTGTTCGCCTTAAATCATAAACGAAGTTGGTAGCTTAACGATACAAGGGAGAGAGAGGCAAACAAGCGCGACAAGGGAGATCGAGAAGGTGTCAAGGTGAGGCAAAGAGAAAAAAAAAAGGAAAGAATCATTTGATTGGCGCTATCAGAAGGGCGGTATTGACAGCGGAAGACTGATCGAGAAAGTGATAACACGATTCGCATGGAGGGGTGGGGAGGCGCTACCCTAACAGTTGTCATGTTATAAGACATTTTCAAGTGAATAATGCATATTTTGTCCATCATAGAAAAAATGCAATTGATCATTGAGAAAATATTCATTATCCTATTGTAGAAAGATAAATACTCCAAAGGAGTTTGATTTGAAGTAGGGTGCTCATTGAATTGATTTTTTTGTTTATCCTAATATATTGTTTGACAGGTTATTATTAACTAGATTTCTTATACCACAATATCAGGAATTTCTAATGCTTTTAGCTGGGTTACTTTCTTTAACTCCAAGACAACGTTATATTGAATTAGTTATATGAATCCTGTGGTTCATTGCTAATTTTTTGTTACCCTTCAAAAATAACAAAGCATGCCTAATCCATTAATATTTCTTACTAATGTAAAGGTTTTAGGCACACGATCTTGCATAGCCCTTACATTATAAAGAGTGAAGCCTAACCACTATTTATTTGATCCTTAAAGTAATAAAAAATATGAATTATATAGTCATAGATTTGTTGTAATCTTGTGTGCAATAAGTGGCGACATTAGTCATTTTATCATCAACAAAGGACCGTCTTGAATATTCTTTCAAAAAAGATTTGGCTTTGAACTAATTTTATATTTTTTATTGCAAACTTGGTGTGATCTCCCTGAATTTGTTATTACGATTACTTAAGACGTAAAGCCTCTCCATTATGTTATTTAGCTAGAAGAATGTATTCTCTCATCTTTCTATAAGAATATTTTCTGTAAATTTGACTTTGGTTCGATTTGTTCCTACTTCATCATTGGTGATTTTAAGCTTTTCAAGGATCTGATTTGGGTAGCTGCAAGAGTTTAAAAAGCAGCTATAAAGCTAATGTAGGAAGAACCAACTCCGAGAAAGTATTGTCCAGCCAAAAATCTAAGAGTGTGAATCTAGTGTGAATCTAATGTGTTGCAATTATTTCTGGAAAGATGACTAATATGCTCTTTTGTATATCCACTAGCCAAAAATTTAAGAGAATTTCACATGACTATGGGCCCGTTTGGGGCGGATTAAAAGAGTGGGAGGTGTTTTCCAAACATCCTCGTAGTGTTTGTTTAACGTGTTCGCAATACGGTATAGGTTAAGGTTTTTAGGACCCTTAAATAAACGCGGGTCGATCCCGCGGCCCGCGTTTGATCGCACATTTTTGACCTCGTTGCCCTCGAACGACTCCACTGAAATCGCGCTTCGTCTGCCTTCTGCTCTCTCGTGCTTCTCCTCTCCCGGTCTCGTAAGATTCTTTCCTCCTTGTGTCAATCTCGCATAAGATCTGAGTATCCCTCTCGTAACTGAGATCTCTCCTAACCGTCAATGGATTAGAGTTTTTTTTTTCGCCTCTATGTTATGGAACTCTTCTTTATGCATTTGTTTGCTCTCTGTTAAACACTATTTTGGCTCTATGAGTTAGGGCATTCTCTAAATTTGGGGGATTTGGGCATTCTCGATGGATT
The DNA here is from genome assembly GCA_002079205.1 of Phalaenopsis hybrid cultivar. Lineage (NCBI taxonomy): Eukaryota > Viridiplantae > Streptophyta > Magnoliopsida > Asparagales > Orchidaceae > Phalaenopsis > Phalaenopsis hybrid cultivar. The sequence continues at coordinate 16,434 of JXCR01091134.1, read as the reverse complement.
GGATTTCATTATTGTTTTAGATTCTCTTGCAATTCGCTTCTATTGCAATCCGCTTCTATGAGGTTTTTGGTTCTATGCTATGAAACTCTTCTTTATGCATTTCTTGGCTCTCTGTTAAGCATTTCTTCGGCTCTCTGACTTAGAGCATTCTCTGATTTGGGCATTATCGATGGATTGGATTTCGTAGTTCGTTTAGATTCTTTTGCAATTCACTTCTATGAGGTAAGGCATTGGGATGTGTAGATTTTGAAAGCTCTGGCAAGAAAGGTCTAGCATTGGTTTGGCTTCTCTTGCAATTCTTCAGTTTAAAAATGTTTCATGTCTCACTATCATCAGTTATTAGTACACCATAAAATTTTTGTCTCTTGATGAACCTTGGTGCGGGCTAGTCCGGCTGCTTGTATTATCGTAATTATCAAAATTGTGATAACAGTTGTGCAGGACGAAGTTTATTGTATGGTGTAAGAATTTTCTATTATGATGCATATGATTGTTTCCTCAAATAGGATTACATGTATGATCATGTTACTACATGATTACAGTCAGATCAATTGTCATGCTTGCATTTTAATTACGGTGGGACGTCGTATGCTTATTGTTGGTTATTGTCTTCATATCATGAGTAATCATTTGGATTGCTTTGTCATACTTAAAGCTTGAAGAGTTTTCATTAACCATAACCAACACTAATTAAAGAGGTAGAGCATAACATTAATTGATCTACTTCATTATACGGATGTTTAACATTTTTTTTTAGGTTACTTGATATTCACTGTTAAGTGAGGTGTGTATATTTTATATTGTACTATTATGAAATATTTTTTTTTGTTATAAACAATCAAATATATAGCCAAGACAATTCTATTATAAACAATACAATTGTACGGTATCAAAATGGTCATTTATCCATAAACAGTTGCAAATCAGCTGTTTTCCGAACGCACAAACCAAACAGCAAGACACCTTATCTAANTCAGTTGTTTTTCGAACGCACAAATCAAACAACAAGACACCTTATCTAGATCATGGGTCGAATGGTCATTTATCAAGAAACAAGGAAGAAGCTTATTTTATGGTGTAAGAATTTTCTACTATGATGCATATGATTGTTTCCTCAAATAGGATTACATGTATGATAATGTTACTACATGATTATAGTCAGATCAATTGTCATGTTTGCATTTTAATTACAGTGGGACGTCGTATGCTTATTGTTGGTTATTGTCTTCATATCATGAGTAACCATTTGAATTGTTTTGTCATACTTAAAGCTTATAGAGTTTTTATTAACCATAACTAGCACTAGTTAAAGAGGTAGAACATAACATTAATTGATATACTTCATTATACTAATTTTTAACATTCTTTTTTTTAGGTTTCTTGATACTCACGTTTAGTGAGGTGTGTATCTTTTTTTTATACTGTTATGAAATATTTTTTTATTATAAATTATCAAATATATAGCTGAGACAATTCTATTGCAAACAACACAACTATACAATAACAAAATGGTCATATATCCAGAAACAGTTGCAAATCAGTTGTTTTCCAAACGCACAAACCAAATAGTAAGACAACTTATCCAGATCAAGGGCAGAATGATCATTTATCTAGAATTAGTTGTAAATCAGTTGTTTTCCAAACCCATAAACCAAACAGTCAGATAGTTTATTTGGATCAACTGCAGATCAGCAGCTGATCAGAATAAGTCGTTTATCTGGACAAGCTAGATAAGTTGCAGTTGCCGCAAATAGACCCTATCTCTTTCATAACTCAATTTACAGTATTATATATTTTTACAAGAATATAAAATTTTATTTTATGCTTTATCAATAAAGGATAACAGCAATACCGCATAATATTTAATATTTTGTTGGATTCACAAAATTACACCTTTCATAAAACATTGAATTACATAAAAACATTAACTGAAACAATCTCTCAAACAAAACTGAATGATTAGGGTATACATCGGACATAACCATATCACAAAGCTAGTCATTAATGTTTCACTCATCAACTAAAGCATTAGTAATATTGACCTTAGTTTGACCATAATATCAACACATTCATTGTACTGGGTTTGGTGGTCCATGACATCTTTGATATATGTCATTGACTGATCAACCTTATATTCATAAACCTCATCTAGAACATATGTGTGATATATCTCCATGTCGTAATTTGAAGTACGATGTCTTGCGTAATTATGTAATGTTATTGTCACTACCATTACTTGACTTGTTGGTTAAATGAATATGTAGGCATGTCCCTTAAAATAAGCAATTTATTCTTCCAAGCACCAAAATTCTTTTTAATAACACCATGTAATGATGAGTATTGATTGTTAACCACTTTTTTTACCACGAACTACTTTACTTTCAAAATCTGTGATGTGATATTTTGTTTTGGGATATGACTTAAAAATCCTCATTACATCAAGTACCTAGCATCCACAAAATAATACTTCCTTATTGGATAACATTAAATCTATATGTTTAAATTATTTCTAAAGATATATCTATTACATGTGCAATTAAGGAGTACCTAGAGAAGGCATTGGAAAATTATATTATCAAGTGCGAGTTGCAAAATTTAAAGATTTGGTAATTATGTGCATTTTCTTCCCAGCCGATCATGAAAAATGTGAAACAAATGCATCATAGCGCTCTACATCGTGAACCACGCCTTCCAATATAAGACACCATATTAGCTTTAAGAACATAGGCATCTATATGTATTTCATCAATTGCACCACTGCAATCCTACACTACAAATTATTTTATTAAGCACATTCAAGCTACTAAAAAAATCATATAATTTCATGTGTATGAGTTTACCTTAAAGTAGGCATATAACAATAATCTTGTAATATCTCCGTAGGTGTAGTATCAAAAGTAGGGTCTGGGGGCTTCACGATCAGCTGCTTGTCAACGGATTATTGATAAGCTGCAGCTGCCCCAAACAAACCCTTAAGCATATCAACTGCATCGCTTTTGGAATGTTTTTTTTTCTCATTTGAGCTTATATACAATTCTGATCTTATATGATTGAAAGTCGCTAATTTTAACAGGGATATTATCTTATAATTTTGAACATTTCTCCGCACAATTGTGTTAAGCAGTAGCACTTGCGTTTTCTTCTTTTTTTCGACTTTCTATTTTTTTCTTCAGTTATCTTCCATTCGTTTGTATTTTTTTCCGATGAACTCATTTATCTATTTCATAAGCTCAAACTCATTTAACAAAACACAACATTGTTCGAATAAACCTTCATGCTAGGGGATAAAATTGAATTGCAATCAAACAAAGCTTGAGGCCGTATGAAAATGAAGTTCAATATATGAATGGTTCATTAAAACTTAGTTTGAACAGTCTCATACTTGACTTGCTCATCTAAACCATTGGTTTGAAGAGTCATTTAGATGTATATAAGTACAATTGGAAGGAGATATCAATTTGAACAGGGTCCTACTTGACATGCTCACCCAAAGCATTGGACTGAGGTGTCATTTAGTATCATATCATTACTATGGGAAGGAGACAACAAAGGGGACGGCAGAACAAAATCTAAAGATGTAGTAGAGAAAGATGACTGGCCGAGTTATATTGAGCAAATTAGGGCCGGCTTTTACTTTGCACTGAATTGATCCTAACAAATGATCGATGTTAAATTTAACTTGCATTTACTTGATTTAAAATCGACTTTTCCAGCCAAGTTTTCTAGTAAATTCTCACCAAAATGGTCAAATATACACATGGATATGTTGGTGTATTTGTAGACTTGCTACGTATTTGTGAGCATGCTACTAATGTTTGCCATGTTGTGCAGCATGCAAAGGATTCTTGAGCGTTACGAGCAATGCATCTATGTAGAAAAAGCGCTCCCTCCAAAAGAACCTTTGTCACAGGTATAGATCATCACCCACAAGATGATTTTACCCTGTAAACTTCCAACTTTCTTTAATGGTCTCTATTTAAGCTGTATCAACTTACGAAGAGTTCTATATAGATTTTCTTAGAAAGGCAAAACCACTAAAAACAAATAGAGTTATGACTTAAACTTTTCTCGCTGCTTTACTGTAGGAAGAATTGTCTCGCGAATATAGAGAACTCAAGCGAAAGGTTGATGCCATGCAGAGGAGCCAAAGGTAATATGTATTTTTTTTTTATTTTAAACAACATTGCAGAATATGGAGAGAGAATTTACTTTGGTGTGGACTTCCCATGTGTATTTCAGCCATGCCATGGGTGAGAATTTAGATACCTTAAGCATGATAGAGCTTCAGCAACTAGAGCTAAGCCTGGAAACTGCGCTGAAGTGTATAAGGTCTCAAATGGTAAACCATTTAATCATATAATTTTATTATTGAATTTATCACTTGTATTGTAGCTCTCAGGCAAACACTTATTCTTGTGAAGCAGAATCAAATACACCTGGAATCGATTGCTGAGTTTCAAAGAAAGGCAAGATTTTCTCTTATATGTCTTTTGAATCAAATCCCTGAAAAACATTACTAAGATTGAGGGCATCCTTAAGTAGGCTGTCCAATAGGCTACCAAACTTTATTTAAGTCCATTTAATTAAGCTCTCCAAACCCCATTACGGGCATGAGATATCCTAGGTTAATGGAAAGTGAAGAAATGTAATGATTCAGTTGATTTTTTCGATCTTACATAAAAGAAATATAATGAGATAACAATTAATAACTTTTGTTTATGAATATAATTTAGAATCTTTGTGACATGATCACAGATTTTGAAATGATTTCGTGAAAGGCACATTTGTGTATGCTTTTATTGAGTCAAATATAATACTACTGCTGTATTTGTAGCTGGGAATGTCTCTTAGTTGATTGTATTTCCCTTTTCTTTGAATCTGGTGAAGCTCAGAACCGATTCTTCATAGAGCTAAGGCTCATTGGTTGCATAAAGGCAAAGAAAATATCAAATTCCTATATCAAATAATCAAAGGGAGGCAAGGTTTCAACAATGCTTGAACTCTCAAAGTTGATCTTTGACCGGTTGATTGTCATCATCAAATTGCTTATGAAGTTCTTTCATTTTTTGAAGCTGCTACCTCCTATTCGTAAATCCAGTTGGAAAGGCTGTTTAAAGGATCTATTATTCACCATGGTTGAGGACCATTTTACCATGACATATTGGCAACTCCTAAGAATAATCCATCGGTTTTGAATTTTTGCAAGCTACTTAGGACATCAAGGAGAAGGATTTCACTACGGTTTCCCTATTTTCTCTAATTTCAAGTTCAGAGACAAAAAAAGACCATTTTATCACCTTTATTTCAAAAATATAGAGCTTCTGACTACATCAGTGGCCACAGGACAATTTTCTTGTGTAATTTCTTCGAAGACTTTACTATAGTCCTTGTTTCTAGGCTCCAAAAAGTGCTTACTTTCATTTTTTTCTACGTTACGAGTATTTTCATTTCTAGTAAACTTCTTGATCAAAATCTTCTTTTGACCATTAAGCTTTTAATGGCTTCTATGAGTCTAATTCATCTAAAAGCTCCTATGCTAAATTTTCATTATCAAAGCCACAAACTACCAGGACAAATCATATATTCATGCAGACAATCGCAGAAAGGTTTTTCCTGAAAATTCATTAGGCACGTCTAGTTTTGTATTGGGAATATCCATTTCTTCATCAACATTAATGGAATGGTTCTCTTGAGCTGTTCTTTCCATCTGCCCGGGGGTTATAATTCCTTCTATTCCCTAAATTCAGGTCATTATCACGTGCAACTCTAAGATAAAGCCTAGAGTTTTAATCCAATCTTCATTATTTGTGTATCCACCGCACTTACAATCGATATGACCCGTGCCATGTTAGCTTGAATGTCATTACTGAGGAAACCCAAGATATAAACAAAAAATCTGTGCTCATTTACTGGTCCTGTTCTCGGTTCTATTCAAACATGTCTGCGCCATCAATTGCTACTCTCGAGAGACAATAGCATTCTGTCATTCTCGAGAGACAATAGCATTCCATGGACTCGTATTGAAAGAATAAAAGCAACAAATGTAGAAAATAAATAAAGCATGCCGAGGCCATACCTGTGCCTGTCATCTCCCATAATCGTGCACGTTATTGCTTGAGGTTTGAATGGTTCTCACAAAACAAAGTCCCGCTCAATTTTCCTTTGCTCTCGCTTGCACGCTCTTGGTCTTGTTCTCTCCTTTCCATACATCCTCCCAATCCACTCCTACCTGAAACCCTAAGAAGGAAGGAAGTCGCGTACAAGGCGTCAGTGGGACTAGCAGTGAGCGAAGAAGAAATTGTGTAGGAAGCTTACTGGAGATGCCATTGAAGGTATCGACGACGTGTAGTTGAGGAAGACGCGACGGGGGCTCGCAGGAGAAGACCTCGACGGGATAAGGTTAAGTCCGCCCAAAGAGGCGGGACGAAATTTAAGATTTCATAGGGTTTAGAGTTGTCATTTTGGCTATTTCTAGAGATTTAAGTTAAATTTTGTTTAAATTCTGTCACGAGGGCTGAAAATTTGAACGTGTATTTAATTTTATTATTAAGTTATTGACAAAATATTTTTATAAATCTAAATAAATAAGTAATACAATTAATTTTAATTAACATCTAATTAGTACTTAATAAGTAAATAAAATAATCTATAAGTTCTAATTAAATTTTCTTANTCTTGGTCTTGTTCTCTCCTTTCCATACATCCTCCCAATCCACTCCTACCTGAAACCCTAAGAAGGAAGGAATTCGCGTACAAGGCGTCGGTGGGACTAGCAGTGAGCGAAGAAGAAATTGTGTAGGAAGCTTGCTGGAGATGCCATTGACGGTATCGACGACGTGTAGTTGAGGAAGACGCGACGGGGGCTCGACGGGATAAGGTTAATTTCGCCCAAAGAGGAGGGACGAAATTTAAGATTTCATGGGGTTTAGAGTTGCATTTTGGCTATTTCTAGAGATTTAAGTTAAATTTTGTTTAAATTCTGTAACGAGGGCTGAAAATTTGAACGCGTATTTAATTTTATTGTAAAGTCATTAACAAAATATTTTTATAAATCAAAATAAATAATGAATAAAATTAATTTTAATTAACATCTAATTAGTACNAAGTTAAATTTTGTTTAAATTCTGTAACGAGGGCTGAAAATTTGAACGCGTATTTAATTTTATTGTAAAGTCGTTAACAAAATATTTTTATAAATCAAAATAAATAATGAATAAAATTAATTTTAATTAACGTCTAATTAGTAGTTGATAAGTAAATAAAATAATCTATAAGTTTTAATTAAATTTTCTTACAATCAAATAACATAAATAACTAGTGATAAACTAGTTCATTGAAATATATATATATAAATCTATATATATATATATATATCTATCTATCTTAGAATTTATGTGAATATTAATATTAATTAATAGTATGTTATGATTAAATATATTATTAAATAAATCTAATTAAAGAAAGTTTATTTAAATGATGTATGATATAAGTATAGAACATTTAACAAGTTACTTGAAGAGCAACAAATAAGTTCATTCATGAATATTTACAAGCGAGCTTGATTATATTCAAATTTGATTCATTTAAGCTTCGAGTTTTCAAAAAATATTTAAAGTTATTAATTTACTAATTTGAACAAACATGATCGAGTATTATTTGAGTTGAGCTCGAGTTGTTCATGAACTGCATTGGTACATTTACAGCCCTACCACTCATTAAACATTTCTCTCTCTCTGCTCTCTCTCTCTCTCTCTCTATGCTCTCTCTCTCTCTCTCTCTCTGCTCTAGTCTGCAGTAGGGCTACACTTGAATTGTGTCAAGCCAAGTAGTTTTTTGTTCGAGTTTTGATCTTGTTTATTGAAATTTTGTTCAAATTCGGCTTGACTTCTAGTTTTTAGGCATGTGTCTAAGTGTTAGCTCGTTTATCTGAAATTTGTTTTGGCTTAGCTTAAGCTTAATTTGAGTTCACTGTAAACAAGAATTATTTAGCTTATTAACAAGCAACTCGTTTAACAAAATAAATGAATCAAAATTGAGTCTTAATTGTGCCTTACATTAGTTTTATGCAAGAAAATGATATGAGAAAAAATTGAGTTGTATTAAATAAGGATTTTTTAGGCTAAAAAATAAACATTTAAATGATATACATGAATAAGTTTTAATTGAGCGGTGATGGAACTATACTTGAGCCATATAATCAAGTTTGAATCCAACTTAAAATATTTGCTCACAAGCTTTAAACGATATTATTCACAAATATAAATGAATAAAAAATCAAGTTATTCGAGCTTATTTATATAATAACTTGGTATTTACAAAAGTATTCAAACTCTTCTGATTAGTTAATTAAAGGATTATAAATAAAACACTAATCAAGATGACTCATGAGCAGCAAGTTGAATACTTGGTTCATTTGTAGCTTTGCTCCACATTTTAGAGAGAGAGAGAGAGAGTCAAACATAAGCAAGAAATGAAGAAAGAAGAAAGAAGGAGAAGATGATGTAGAAAAAATAAGAGAAAAGCATATAGCCTTATTGATACATCACGCATGCAAGCACAATATAAGAACAAGTCAATTAGCATGATGTCTATGTGCTTGCATGTGTCTTCGTAAGTATATGTGCATGTTTTCCTTGACACTGAGAGAATATATTTATGAATTTTCATATAGATTCAAGAAAACCTATATAAGCTTTTTTTTTTT
>JXCR01091124.1:5278-43214 GCA_002079205.1 Phalaenopsis hybrid cultivar | reverse complement strand
TATATATATATATATATATATATATTATCAAATTTTGTGTGATTCATTCTTGCGCGGCGCCCCAACAAAATAGATTTCATTCCTAGCTAAAATCGACATTCCAGATGCGACGACGCGGTCCATTTTGTCACCCAGGGTCATCTAGACAAATTTATCGACGATCGCGCCAAATTAACTTTGATTCGTGCACGACACATCAAATGAAATTATTTTGAACCGATCAAAACCTTTTAACAAGTAAGATGAAAATATTGACCGGTCATCGCATAAGCAACAACCAAAGTCAAATACGATGCTCGCAGTGACAAGTCAAATGTCATGCACGTCATGGGGTCCCTTATGTCTTTCAAAGTACTATTGGAGTTCAATTTTAGCTTCAATATATCGGCTTTTCGATCGACTCAATTGAATATTGAGGATCTAAAACTGGCCATATGAAACTGCAATGACTGAAGAAATGACTTGAATTTATAAGTGGTGTGGGTCCCGGTTTAGTCCTCTATGAGGCCAAAATAGAGAAATGTTTAGGTTAGATCCAAGGATATCTAGAGAATGGAAGACCGTAAAATGAGCTAAAAAAATGGACCCCCAATAGATGTGGTGTGATACACAAGCACGACGCGCCTTTTGGCATTGACCAAAATGATCAACTTGATTCCTCAAGAATGTCTAAGTAACCATACTTGGGATAGATTGAATGTCAAGTTCGAATTGAGGTGGAGTAGGATTTTTGTTGGGGATTGGTGAGCATATCTTAAAGTCACTGTCATAGATTTGAATTTTCAAACTGATTCTAAAATATGTGCAAAGGGATGATTCAAAATTTGATAATAATATCAAATAATGTGTGGAAAATAAATCAAGATTAAACTTTATCCCAAAGGATGGAGAGAAATAAGTGAAGCAGGAATACTATATCAACTCGGAATACTGCTGGGGAAGTTATATCCAAGCTAAGACGCGACAGGAGAATATATGTCACGGTAGGAAGAAAGGTACTGGGACTCACATCCAACCTAAGTGGTGACAAAGAAAAATATGTCTGCTACATTGGGGAGGAAAGCACTGGGACTAACTTCCAACCCAAGGGGTGGTGAAAAATGTTGGTCACGCTAAGAAAGAAAGCACTGGGACCCGCATCCAACCTAAATGGTAGCAAAAAGATCAGATTGAGAAGGAAAGCACGGGGACTCATATCCAACTCAAGAGCTGGTCGAGCGGAATCAGAATTTAGGTACTGACTCTGAAATGAGAATTTAAACTTAGGTATCAACCTCTAAAAAAGAATTTGATTTTAGGTACCAACCTCGTAGAAAGAGAATCAGAATTCAGGTACTGACCCTGGAATGAGAGTTGAAATTTAGGTATCAACCTCGAAAAGAGAATCATACTTTAGGTATGGACCTCAAAGGGAGGGAATTAGAATTTAGGTACTGACCCCGGAATGATAGTTGAAATTTAGGTATCAACCTCAAAAAGTGAATCAGAATTTAGGTACCGACCTCAAAGGGAAGGAATTAGAATTTAGGTACTGACCCCAAAATGAGAGTTGAAATTTAGGTATCAGCCTCGAAAAGAGAATCAGAATTTAGGTACCGACCTCGAAGGGAGGGAATCAAAATCTAGGTACTGACCCTGAAATAAGAGTTGGAATTTAGGTATTAACCTTGAAAAGAGAATTGGAATTTAGGTACCTACCTCGAAGAGAGGGAATCGGAATTTAGGTACTGACCCCAAAATATCGTGAATGTAGGAAGAATGTGGAAATATGTGAAGGCGTGAAGGTGCAAAAATTGTAAAAATTTGCTAAATTTTGTGAATGATTGAGAAAATTTGCAAATATTATTTTGAATTTTGTGAAGGTTTCTGTGGAATTTGTAGAAATTTATGTTGTGTAAAATTTTGTTGCAATGTGTTTGCAGAGATTAGTGGTAAAAATTTATGCAATGCAGAGTTCTGTGAGAATGTGAGTGCAAAGATTTGCAGTGTAAATTTTAAATTTTGCAAAGAATGTTATGATTTTATTTGATCATTTTGATCTTATTTGATTTTATGTTGAGCTTATTTTTGTTGTGGTTTGATGTATGTGTTTTTTCATTTCTTGTTTTGATTCGAGTTTTGTGAGTTTTTTTTATCTTATTTTCATTTTTAGGATTTGGACCCACTTTTAGACAAGCACGACATCGGTGTTTCTAAGAAAAACTTTTTATTTCTAAAATTGTTCTTTAAAACTTTACGATGCATGGTACTTCTTCAAGTAACGCCTGTTTATCAGCAACATCAATCATTTCACCTTGATAATTCAAGAGCTGGTAGGACCCACTCCTATCTTGCAATGTGCAAGAATAAGCTGCCTAAGAATGAGAACTAGATTGCCGACTTTAAAAGTCCTTGGGAAAACCAGATTATCGCGGGCTTGTATCATCTTGGCCTGTTAGAGCTCAAAAATCTATTGTTGACATTCGTTTTCCTTTGAAATTTCATACTTTTTCAAGTTGTAGTTTGGTGTTGCCTTCTGTCATGATTTTGTTTGCTACTGCCACTCTGAGGGAATGGAATTGTATTTCTAGTGGAAAAACAACCTCGGACCCATACACGAGGGAATATAATGTATATTGTGTAGGAGTTATAAACATTGTTCAGCATGCCCACAAGGCTTGCAACAACTGTTTGTGCCATCCTCTTTTAATGCTATTCAAAGTTTCTTTTAAAATTTGTACGAGCGCCTTGTTGAAGGCTTCCTCCAATCTGCTCTCTTTCGGATAGTAAATCATGGAGTATTTCCAATCAATATTATGTTTTCTGATGAAATTATTGATTTTTGTGATTTTGAATGCGAACCTGTTGTCTGAAATGATTCATCATGGTACACCAAACATGTAGATGATTTGATCCTTGAATAATTTTAGTACATAGTGAGCTTTAAACTCCCTTGATGATATCTCTACTGCTTTAAAAATCAAGCAGTTTCTGTGAGAATGAACCAGTGCCCTTTTGACGACGGAGGGTCTATGAGGCCCACGATATTTGTGGCACAACACTTGAATGACCACGACATAATTGTAGAGTGTATCACATTCAGAGGTTGTTGTAAGACCGCTCTGTGTATTTGAAAATGGTGATAACTCTTAGTAACATTCATGCAATCTGTCATTATCATTGGCTAGTAATATTTCAACCTTTTGAACCTCATTTTCATTTTCGTGCCTGACTGGTGACACTTTTGCTTGACTCGGAAGTTTCTAAATTTATAGCTCGATGTACTGAATGTCATTTCTTCATTACTGATTTTTGCACAAATTATCCATGTTGTCTTGGAGGGATATTCTGACTTTCTTCTGTTCAAGTTGGAGAAAAATTTTCTGGGCATTGAAAGATATGACTTCAGGTTTGAATTTCATTAATTGTAAATAAAACAGCCCTTACTTTAATTCTTTCTTTCTGGGTCTAAGCAGATTTTAAAATTTTGACTATGTAATTAAAATATTTTTTTTCATTTTCTCAAGATATTTCAGAGCCAATTAATAGCCAACCAAGGAGATCACGATCACTTAACTCTTTTCCTGAATATAATATCGAAAGAATTTTATTAAGAGGGCTCTTCAAAATTTATTAATTATGGGAGAATTCAGACACCAATTTTGGATAATATGTTCACCTCAAGCTTCTTCTCAAGGAGACTTCCTCTCTCATAAATTAAGCTCACCTATAAATTAAGGGCCTTTCGTATGATTTATATTTTCTTTTCTTAGGCCATGAATAATTTAACACTTCATGTCTCTCCTTTTTCTTTCTGAGAATCACTATATCTGCTAGAACATATTTCTTATTTGAATGTCTGAACTCCCTTAATTAATAATTCAGAAATAGGGGATGTCATAATTCATAAATAGGAGAGATTGCATAAGCAAGCTACCTCAAAGTCCTATGGATTCATTGTTTATATCTAAGGAAGTAAGATTGGTTTAGTTGGGGAAGACAGGTTTTGTGGTTGAAGATGGCCATGTTGCTCACCATGCTAGCTCCAAGTTTCTTGCCGGGGCGAGTTTAAGTTATCTAGTGTGTCAAGTTATAATGTCAAATCAGGTGGCCCTATGGTTGAAGTTCTTTAATTCTTAGTGGTGTCAAGTTATAATATCAAATCAGGTGGCCCTATGGTTGAAGTTCTTTAAATTTTATGGGGGTATTGTGTCAAGTTATAATGTCAAATCAGGTGGCCCTATGGTTGAAGTTCTTTAAATTTTATGGGAACATGTTAAAGTTGATTAGAGTGACATCGATTATGATCCTACGGTTCCCTCGTTCTGGCTCCACTATTTTCTATTGGATTCACTTAGTCCAAATAAATTTACTACCCTCATCTTAATGAGTTTCATAATTTCATTTAGACTGTGGGAAGCCTCGTTAGCAACTGTAAGTTACCTCCTCCGAGAAATTCCTAATCATCCGACAGAGATATCTTAATTTAGTTGCAATTATAGTTTTGTGTGATGTTTGTGATTAAATTTTGAGTTGTTTTATGTTTTGAATGTTGTGGGGGTGAATTTTATCTTGGTTGATTTTAGTTTTAGTTTTGGTTTTGGTTTTGTGGCTATCCTAATAGTTTTAGTTTTCATGCAGGGTGGCATCGTTGTTTAGCATGCAAGTTTGCATGTATAAAAGTACAGTATGAAAGTACAAGAAAGACAATGCTGAAAACTATAAAAGCGTACCTGACGAGTCTTCTTGTTCCACCACCTGAAACTCAAAAGGCATGTTAAGGCAGTTTATATGAAACAGGGAAGTAAGATTTTGACGACCTAGCTAACCCTAGGTCATATCTTGGTGGGTCCTTAACCGTTTAATTAAGAATGATGTTGTCAAGCAAAACATATTAAGTTTAGTAGACCTCTAAGGTATCCAACAGATCTAGAGAAAGAAGCAGGTTCGCGCTACTCTCTTGCTGCCTGGTGGAAAATCCCGAGTTCTTTTAAACCTATTATGTTGCTTAATAATTCATCCTGTAAAGATCCTAATGCTCAATGAACATTGATATGTCAATTATCCCTAAGAATAAAGTAATTATCATCTACAATTTAATTTTGGATATTATGTGGGTGAAGACCCTTAAAGAGGCATGTTAGTGTTATTTGAACACTTCACCAAATTTTGACTTGGGCTTGTAGTGTTTGAAAGATGTTCTATTTTTAATTGAGTTTGTTTTTCTAATCCTCATTTAATCAGCCTTGATTTAGCCTAAATCACTACTAAGCCCTTAAGACTTAAGTGGGTATCTTAATTAATTTTGAACAGGTTATGTTTTAGGTGGTAATAATTCAAGATTTAAATTTTATTTAAAAATCAAAATAGGGGTATTAATTTGATTAATTATTAACTTCAAAGGTCATACCTCTAAGTCCTGGGTTCATTTTATTTTAATAAACTTACAAATTTTAATAATTTAAAAATTTATTAACTTATCTTTTCAATTATAAGAGTCAGATTGGATTCTTCTAATTAGCCTCTTTAGTTTTCAAACATCCAAATTAAGATCAGAGGTTACCCATTTCCCTCCTTGAATTAAGCCTAAATGTTAAATAAGGCTAAATTTCTAAAATTATACATTTGCCCTTAAAGCTCTAACACTTCATAATTCATTAAATTTAATCCAAGTAACTTTGAAATTCTTATCCTACTTCCGTCATGGGTCAATTAAGACATCAGAGGAGAAATGTGATTTTTGAAAATTTAATTTAATTTATATAATTATTGTTATGCAAAAATAGAATTTTTCAAAGAAAATTCATATCATGACTAAGGTAAATCCTATTCTCTTGAAATTTTTACTAGAGGTAGACTTAGACTTGAAAGGCCTTTGGAACCAATTTCATGATTTTAAGTTTTATTTGAATTTTAAGAATTATTTTAAGTTCTAGGGTATTTATTAAATATAAATTATTTTAAATGTGAAAAATTAAGTTTCATATTTTTGAAAGTCCTTCTGAGGTTAGAGAACTCAAAGGTGAAGACTTTATATTTTTCTCAGTTTTATTGCTTTATTGGAATTATTTTTAGTGAAAACTCATTTTTATCTTTAAAAATTATTTTTTTAGCACTGAAATTCAGTTTCCTTATTTAGAAAATCAGGAAAAATATTCTAATTGTCCTTAAGTGCTTAGGATGCAAATTAGAACATTTCCTTGAGTTTTAATATTTTTGTGTTTTTAAGGGATTTTTAATTATTTAAATATTTAAAATAGGCTAAAAATCAAGTTTTTATTTTAAATATTATTTTCTTTTTAGAAAATACCCCTGATCACACAGAACTCAAAAAAATAAGTTTTATAAATTTTTGAGTTATACTTTGACTTCTAAAAATCATTTAAGTGCCAAAAATGTTATTTATCTTTAAAAAACAACTTAAGTTACCAAATGAACTCAAAATTCTTTGAAATTTTTATGATGAGTTCTCTGGAACCTAAAAAGTAGTGGAAATCAAAAATAAAGTCATTTTGTTGTTTTTATTTTTCAAAATTAATTATTTTAGAAATCTAGGGTTTGTAAAGATTAGATTTTTTTTTAAATGACTTGGGTCATGAGAAATTTTTCTAAAGGTTCTCTGGTATCATAAACCTTCCAAAATTTTCGTAGATTTTTCTAAGAAACATGCTAATATTCATGATTATTTTAAGCAAATAATGCACAAAAGCTTGAAAAATATGATTCTCTTTCAAGGGACCTCCTCTGACATTGGAAAAATCAGGGAATGTTCCCTAAATCAGTCTTGATCAAAATCATCCCTAGCATTTACAACAACATGCTAACATTTCAAGTCATAGTGTGATTACTACATGCATGGATAACCAAAACATCCAAATCAGTGTTTAATTAATTAAAAATAAAATATGCTTCACATGGAATTAAAATTTTTTTCCACTTTATTCTCCTTCTGAGCAAGAGGGTATTTTTATTTTATTTTTGTGATTTTTTTACACCAAGATATGAATTTTTTAAGTTATTTTTATTTATTTAAACGCGGGATGCCACCTCAACCTACGACGGCTCCGAAGCTCCATGCGGCGCGCTCCCATTCGACGCTGCCATCCACCTCAACACTGACTCGGATCACGATTTATGTTTCGAAGCATTGTCCGGCTTGATCTCGACCGTCCATCCGATACACGCGCGATCGAACGATGCTCCGTCATCTTCCACGATAGCCTAGCCTGAGAACCGTCCATCTTCTAGACTTAAGATCTCTCTCATTTCTTACCCAAATTAGATGATTTTTTTTAAATGCTCGTATAAATTAGATAAAAATATCCATATGGTTATGATGCCATGAAATCAACTTAAAATAAATGGAGAGCTCAAATAGGCTCGGGAGTAAGAGAAGTTTTATACCTTGGCTCTGAGATGTGAAGCTTCAATCATAGGGTCTTGACACGTTTGTTGAGATCCAAGGAGGCTAGGGATTGAGCCTCTAGTCTGTGTGTAAAGGCTAGGTATGATTTTGATCAAGACTGATTTTGGGTGTTGGTCTGGAGCTATTGTAGAGGCTATTTTAGAGGGTAAATTGATGAGGCTTTGTCTTCTCTTGCTATTGTGAAGGTGTGGGCAGAAGTAATTGAAGTTTGGTGGAGTTTTTAGGGATGTCATGTTTCTACCCTAATTTTGAAGCTCAAAGTTAGGGTCACACAGAAAGAATCAAGGCAATGGAGTGATTGGAATGGGATGTGAAGGTCTCAAAGAAGCTCTGTGCATAATTTGGGAAGCTCTCACTAAGAAAATTTTAGCACACCTCCCATGGCCGTGGAGGTGAGATTTAATAAAAATGGCCATGGGGTGGCTCTCATGGCAAATGTTTGGGTGCATTGTGGTGCTTAGTTGGATGGCAGAGGAGCTCTACAATTTGATTTGGCTCAGCTAGCCTATAGGTTTGATTTAGGTGAAATTCTATGGGGGTGGCTCTCAGTTTTGAGCTTCTCTAGTAACTAGGGTGGCCAACCATGGAAGGGGGAGGTGGCTAGGTGCTCAGGGCATCCATGAGAATCTGTCAAAGCAACTTAATGCAATGGTGTTTAGTTTTGGTAAGGGCAACTTAAGCATGTGCATTTTTGGAAATAAGATCGCTTAATTTGGGGAAACTTTGGTCCATGGCTTAGTTTAGGTGGTTAGATGGGTTTTAGCTCAGTCTTAGGGTTTAACCAATGGCTAAAGTAGAGTTAATTTGATTGCTTTAAGGTGGTTTGGTCATATTTAATGCATGGGTTGAAGTGATCAAAGTTTGGGTTTGGGCTAGATTAACCATGTCAATTGACCCAATTGATTGATTAATATTGTTTAGATGATTGTTATGAAGTTTTTGGTGAAGGTTTTAAGTGATTTTGAGTTCAATTGGTAGGTCAATTTGAGGGATTTTTGAAATTTGGTCAATTTGGACATATGGGTTGAACAAGGGTCTAGGTTGTGCTAGACTTAAGTTAATTCCAAATTGAATGGTTCAAATGGTCAAGGGATATGTTGTGAAGATTTTTCATGAAGGGATGGGGTGGAAATTTTGGGACTAAGGCCATCAATTTGGTGAGATTTTGAGACATGGCCAATTTAGGGCAAATTTGAGGCTATTGGACTTAGGTTGAAATCAAATGAAATTTAGGTCTCACCAAAGCCAATTGAAGGTCAATTTTGATGTATAGGGATGTTATGAAGGTTTTTCAACACAAATTATGGCCAATTGAAAAGGCTATGGGTTCAATCTGGTGGAACCAAGCCATAGAGCCAAAATTGGGTTTTTGGTCTAAATAAAATTGACTTCAAATTATGGATCAATTGAGCTATAATTTTGTCTAGATTGGTCATATCAAGAGTTAATTTGAGTTTAGAATTAAAATTGGGGGAAATTAAGACCAATTTGATAGACATTTGAGGTAATTTGTGAAAAATATGGGCCTTTAAAGGGCAATTTGGGGATTTTGGTCAAAGATGATTAAATTAGCCAAATTGGATCATGTGATAGTTGCAAAAAATTAAATTGGGAATATTTTGGAGGTTTTAGGAATTTTTGGATTTTTTATAATTTTTGAAATTTTGGGGTGAGGAGGGGTATTTTGGTAATTTGGCCAATTTTAGTGATTTGGGTTAGTTTTGGGTGTTTTCAAGGTGTTTGAAATGATTTTTGAATTAAGTTGGGTATTTTGGGTAGATTTGGAACTTTTGGCCAAATTTGGGTCCCAAGGGTATCTAAGTAATTTGGGGGAATTTAGGGGCAAAAGACTAAGTTGGGTGTCTTGGTAGAGTAGGAGTGTCGACCATCATTAATAAGCCATGGACCAATGGAAACCTCATTTTAGGCCCTCTATGTAGTGATCTTAGTCAAACCCTAGCCTAGGGCTAGTGGGTTTAAGAGACCACCTACATGAGTTTCCCAAAAGTATCAAGGGACAAAGCCTAGAGGTTTAAGTTTAGGATTGTGAGTGATTGTGAGTGCAAGTGATTGCAAGTGAGTGCCTTAGCCCTAGACCAACACCCAGGGTCAACCGTAAGGTCCAGCAGTCCTAAGCGTGACTCTCCTTGAGCTCCCTCATAATGAACCCACGTTCTAAGTGCTAGAGGTTATGAGCATTATGTGGAACTTTGAGTAAAGAAGAGTGTAGAATTTCTAATGGTGAGGGTTCCATGTCTAGTTTTCTAAGAATAGCCAATAAGAAAGTTCTATGGCTAGAACTTAGGCTACTAAAGGTAAAAAACTAAATCTCAACCAAAGTGAGGTCAACAAATGGACCCTCAATAGGTGTGGTGTGCTGGGCAAGTACACCGTGCGTATTAGCGTTGACCAATGAGATCAACAAAAACCAATACAAACTCCTAAGTCAATAGACTTGGAAGTATGTGTAGAGTGGCGTGTGTGATTTGCTTCTGTTGGGGAATTAGCAGATGATCGTCTGATTGAAATCAAGGAGTAGGGTCTCTCGCTGGGGATCGGAGAGTGAATTGTGAGTTATGAAATTTCAGGTATTTGTAAAGAATATGACTCAGTATATAGGTGCTGACCCTGAGGTGGGAATTGAAATTTTGCTATTAATACCAAAATAAGAAACATATGCCATAATCCATTTAAGGTGATCTTGAAACTTATTTCAAAAGATGAGAATAGGATTGTGTAGGAGGGCTGAATCGAGATGGAAAACACAGAGGCTCACATCCAACTCTAAAGAAATTATCTGCTACATTGAGGAGGGAAGTGTTGGGACTCACATCCAACTCAATGGGTAAAAAGAAAATATGTGTGTCACATTAGGAAGGAAATCACTAGGACTCACATCCAACCCAAGAGGTGATAAGAAAATATGTTTGTTACATTGAGAAGGAAAGCACCAGGACTCACATCCAACTCAAGAGGTAACGAGAAATATGTGTGTCATGTTAGGAAGGAAACCACCAAGACTCACAACCAACTCACGTAGTGACAAGAAAATATGTGTGTTACATTGAGAAGAAAAGCACCAGGACTCACATCAAACTCAAAAGGTAACCAGAAAATATGTGTGTCAGATTAGGACGGAAAGCACCAGGACTCACATCCAACTCAAGCAGTGACAAGGAAATATGTGTGTTACATTGAGAAGGAAAGCACCATGACTCACATCCAACTCAAGAGGTAACAAGAAAATATGTGCTTCACGTTAGGAAGCAAAGCACCAGGACTCACATCCTACCCAAGCAATGACAAGGAAATATGTGTGTTACATTGAGAAGGAAAGCCCTAGGACTCCCATCCAACTGAATAGGTAATAAGAAAATATGTGCGTCACGTTAGGAAGGAAAGCACCAAGACTCACATTCTACCCAAGCAGTGACAAGGAAATATGTGTGTTACATTGGGAAGGAAGGCATCAGGACTTACGTCCAACTCAAGAGGTAACAAGAAAATATGTCTGTCACGTTAGGAAGGAATGCACCAGGACTCACATCCTACCCAAGCAGTGACAAGGAAATATGTGTGTTACATTGAGAAGGAATGTACTAGGACTCATATCTAACTCAAGAGGTAACAAGAAAATATGGGTATCACATTAGGAAGGAAATCACCAGGACTCACATCCTACCCAAACAGTGAAAAGGAAATATGTGTGTCACATTGAGAAGGAAAGCACGAGGACTCACATCTAACTCAAGAGGTAACAAAAAAATATGTGCGTCACGTTAGGAAGGAACGCACCAGGACTCACATCCTACCCAAGCAGTGACAAGGAAATATGTTTGGTACATTGAGAAGTAAAGAACCAAGACTCACATCTAACTCAAGAGGTAACAAGAAAAAATGTGCGTCACGTTGGGAAGGAAAGCACCAGGACTCATCCAACCCAAAAAGTGACAAGGAAATATGTGTGTTATATTGAGAAGGAAAGCACCAGGACTCACATCCAACTCAATAAGTAACAACAAAATATGTGCATCACGTAAGGAAGGAAAGCACCAAAACTCACATCCTACCCAAGCAGTGATAAGGAAATATGTGTGTTTATGCAGAAAATATGCAGATTTACAGATGTGAATTTGTGGGGATTATGTGAATAGAATATGTGAAGAAATCGGAAGCATTAACATCCATTGAAGGGGGCACACCGATCTTCAGATAATTTGAAATTTGAAGGAATCAGAAGCCTTAACATCCATTGAAGGGCGTCTCACGCTGATCTTTGGAGAATTTGAAATTAGAAAGAATCTGAAGACTTGACATTCATTGAAGGGGTCGTCACACCAATCTTCGGAGAATTTGAAATTTAAAGGAATTGGAAGCCTTAACATCCATTGAAGGGGGTCTCACAACAATTTTTGGAGAATTTAAAATTTGAAAAAATCGGAAGCCTTAACATCCATTAAAGGGGCCTCACACCGACCCTTGGATATGGGGAGTCAAAATTTGGGTACTGACCCCAAGAGTCATATGAAAACAGTGTAGAGACTTTATGATGTTGAATTTGCAGAAATGTATCAAGTGAAAAGGTTGATTTTTTTTAAGAAGATTTGTAGAGCTTTGTGGGGTTTTGTGCCGAAAGTGAAATTTCGCGGGGATGTGAAGAGAGTTAATGCAGATAAAGATGGTTGTGTTGCATGCACAAAGAGTAAGCAACTTCAAAAATGAGAGAATTCACTCAACAAAATCATTTTCTTTTCTTGTTGTTTTTCATCACATTTATTTTTCCAAAATATGTCCTTAAAATTTTAATTTTAATTGGTTGACTTTTAAAAGAAATTTGTTTTGTTGTTATATAAAAAAAAATTATTTAAATTTATTTATTGTTAAGGGTTTTTTGTTTCGTTCTTCGTTCATTGAAATTATGAACCAACGCGTGGTTCATGGCTTCCATCCATCGCACAAAAAGGCAACTGGCAAAAAGACACATTTTTGCGAGAAATTTCCATTAATCTGTTTCAATAAAGATGTTACATATCAAACATAGGCTAACGCCTCAAAAAAGTACAATATATAGTCTGTGTTGGAGTACATCCAGATCTTCTCATGTTATGAATACATTGTAGGCTGAACATATCAGATACATATCATGTTCCTATATAAAAAAAGTGAACCCTCTAACCATCTGTACTAAGTACGACGAGCTCCTGATCAAGCAGTCCTTCTAAGCCATGCTCCAGGATAAGAGTTCCATTCGAATGTACTTAGAGGTAAAACCCTCTCATAGATCATACGACAATAACTCCTTCAGTTCCTGGTCTGGTTGAACTTCATGTGGCATTTTGTTGTCGTCTATCCTTCGGAAGGTCAGGGACACCCTACGGTGTCGTACCCTTGGAATGCAATGTTTGGTGACATCTGCACCGTTGCCTCTAAGAACCAAGACTGAACCGACTGGTAGAGGAATCTCCACATAGCCTCTGAGCTCACCAAGGCCGACGATATCAATTTCTTTCCCAAATAATATATTGCTCTTGCTCAGAAATGAGAGCGTGCAGAAGGGTCTGACAAAATCATGATAATCAATGTGAGGAGGTATGCAGTCTCCCTCGTCATATATGTTGATGATGCATCTATTTGGGATGCAGGTAGCAGGCAGTATGCTCCATCTGACCATTCTTTTGATCATCCACTTTATCATTGGCGGCAGTGGATCTACTTGATCATGTTTGAGGATCCCATGAGGATTCCCCTGTCTGTCATTTATGAAGTTGTAGCAGCAGCCACACTTGATAGTAATCATCTCTTTTCCTCGCATCCATTTCCTTGGCTCGGAATAGGTCCTTTCCATAAGTAAACCTGCTTGACCTTTGTCCCTTAGGTCAAAAATGCAGTCAAGAATACTCTGCTTGTCAGTCTCTAAGAAGACTCTGGTATACAATTCTAATCCCACCAGTATGTTGTTGAATTTTCCTTGGATTTCTTCGTAAAATTCAAATTCTCTTTTATTTACTTTACTTATTTTGTAGTACTCTATCGTACTAGGAGTCAGTAGTTGTTGCAGGTGTTTCTCCCTCCAGTACGACCCTGGGCTCCATGGTACATATTGATCTGTACCTAGTGAGACATATGGCTCATCCATTATAAAATCTGAAGTCTGAGACCCATCGGTGTATTAGGTATACTCTTCCATTGTACTGAAATGTTGTAAAGGTAGAACATTGCAATCCAGGCATTCTACAAAGGCCCCCGTGGCTGATGTCCCGGTCGGTATTTTAGCGTTGCACGTCGGGTAACCCTTACATAAAACATCTGAAACTGAGAGTGTATCGGACTCTGTCACGAACCCTGGCTCTTCATCCGTGTTGGGTAGGCTAGCATAATTTTCTTTCATGTTCGGATCATAAATATGCCCCTTAGGAATAGGGGTGAGTAAGTTGTTCATCTCTCTCTGACGTCTGTGTTCTTGTCATAGAAAAGCCCTCTGCTTCTTGCGGCTGGCGTTCCTGCGAGCGTCCTGCAAAGCAAAGTACTTGACAGTCGTTTGTTATTGGCAGCTACTAGGCCTTCAGCTGGTGTTGCTACCATGGAGGGAAGACGGCTGGCCCCTTCCATCGGATCTTGCTCTATTATCATGTTCTTGCCTTTGTGTGATACATTATCTTTGGTGGTCACCCTCAGTAGTGAAGGAAATCTCTCTTTCTCTCTGCAGCTGACCACATTCATGAGAGGACCTTCGTAGTCTATGCCAACCTGGTTAAAATTCATGTTGAAGTCTATGGTACCGCCCTATGGCATCATCTACTCATTTAGTGCGAGGCTCCAGCCATCCTAGAAAGCAAAGATCAGCCTCTGTCCCAACATTTTTCTGCAGATGATAGGAAAAACATCAGTGGGCCGAAACTTGACATGAACAAGAACAAAACAAAGTATTTATTAAAGTGAATTTTAACTTATTTTAGTGAAATGAATTGTTTATTTATGTATGAATTTAATTTTGTGGAACATTATACTCAAAAGTGGAAAGGAGAAAATTGAAGTTTAAAATTTCTTTCTCAAAATTTTCATTATATTGAGGTTAATTATAAAATTTGGACTCGGTCAAAGACATTTGGCCACTTAGATAACCCCAAAACAATCAAAGTTTTAAAGCAAGCAGAGGAAAGCAGTATCAAGCTGCGTAATATATTTTTAGATATCGTCCATTTATCGATAGCATGAGTCTTTTGCCCTAGAAGTCCACAAACTGGTAGGCTCCTCCTGTGTAGACCTTTTCATTGACAAATGGTCCCTCCTAAGTCTGCTTGAATTTTCCACCTATTTTGCAACGTGCAAGAATAGGCCTTTTGAGCACAAGTATAAGGTCACCAACTTTGAATGTCCTTGAGCGGACCAATTTGTCCTGGGCTTGTTCCATCTTTGCATGGTAAAGCTCCAAATGTTGTTGTGCTTCTAGTTGTTTTCCCTCGAAACTCTCCAGTTCTTCATGTCTGAGTCTTGCACTTTCTCGTGTTGTGAGTGGTTGGTAACAACAACTCAAAGAGACGGTGTCTGGATTTCTAGCAACACCACGGCCTCAGATCCGTATTCAAGCATATAGGGTGTACACTGAGTGGGAGTCCCGAAATTCATTAGGCCCACAAGGCTTTAGTTTGTTGTGCCAATCCCTTTTGTTTTCATCCAGTGTTTTCTTCAAAATCTGTACCAGTGTTTTGTTGAAGGCTTTAGCCAGACCATTTGCTATGGGATAGTAAATCGTAGAGTATCTTCAATCTATCCCATGTATTTTGACAAAATTGATAATCTTTGTGCTTCTGAAAGTTGTCCCATTGTTGGAAATTATTCTTCATGGTACTCCGAAACGGTAGACAATTTGGCTTTTAAAAAATTAAAGGACGTGCTGTGTCATAACCTCATGCAACGGTACTGCCTCTGCCCATTTAAAGAAGTAATCTGTAGCAGCAAGTATAAACCTGTGTCCTTTGGAAGATGGAGGCCCTATCAGATCTATTATGTCCATGCCCAAAACACTTGAATGGCCACGAGGCAACAATTGGGTGTAGCACATTCGGAGGCTGGTGTAAGACCACCTCATGCACTTAGCATTGGTGACATTTTCTGGCTATATCCATGCAATCGGACATCATTGCTAGCCAATAATATCCGAGTCTTTTGATCTTCATTTTCATTTTTGGCCCTAACCGATTAGCGCCACACAATCCGGCATGTACCTCTTTGACAATATTCTATGCTTCGGCTCTGCTCAAACACCGTAACCACATATGGTCGACTGATCTTCTGTATAGAATGTTTCGCACTAGGGCATAAGACATAGCCCTTCTTGTGATGTGGTGTGCTTCGGACTTGTCTTCTGGAAGCTTTCTAGTATGCAAATATTCTATTAATGGATTACGCCAATCTTCATTGATGTCTGCAACTGTATTTATTATTTCTTCTTTTACAAGCTTGCGTAGAATTTTGAGATCGATCTGAGACAAGATTTATTTTCCTTGCATTGTGATTTCAATGGAATCTTCTGGGGGACATGCTATTTCCTTAGAAAGTTTTGCTAGAGCGTCGGCATGGGCATTATCTCCCCTAGGAATCCAGTAGAAAGTTACATCAGGAATCTGCTAGAGGAGCTTCATTGTGTACTGATGGTATTCTGCTAACCTTGGTTTCAAAATTTTGTATTGTCCGACGATATGCTGGATGACGAGTTTAGAGTCTCCATAGATGGCAATGTTCGTTATACCCATTGAGATTGCCATCCCCAACCTGGTTGTTAAAGCTTCATATTCTGCTTCATTGTTGGTGCACGGCTCTGTCAGGTGATATGAGAACCTCAACATGCCCTTATCTGGTGTGATAAAGATCAAACCAATCCTTGCTTTGCCTGGTATAACTGTCTCTGATCCTTTGTCTTTTCTGCCTCTTGAAGCACCGTCAAAGTACATCTCCCAACATTGCGCACTGGAGAATTCCATTTATAGTATTTGCTCGTCTGGTAACTCGTCGTTGAGAGAGGACCCAGCTGGCAATAGGTGTGCAGCAAGAAAGTCTGCTAGTATATGTCCCTTGATAGCACAAAGGGGAACAAAAGTTATATAATATTGCAATAAGATCATTGACCATCTTGTTAAACGTCCAGAGAGTGTTGACTGGGTCATCAAATATTGCAATGGAATAACTTTTGAGATTATGGTAAACTTATGAGAAAGCATGTAATGTCTAAGCTTTTGGGTGGTGAAAATCCATGCTAGACAATGCTTCTCAATACGTGGATACCTTATCTCTATTGGTAATAGGCGACGACTGAAGTAGTACAGTGCATTTTCTTTACCCTCATCATTGACTTGGGCTAAGAGGGCTCCAAGAGAGTTGTCTAGGGCCGTGGTATAAAGTATCAAAGGTGTCTCTGGGATAGGGGCTGCCATGATAGGAGGTGTCATTAGATATTTTTTAACATCTTCAATGTTCTGTTGGCATTTCTCTTCCCAAACGAATTTGGCGTCCTTTTTAATTAATACCGAGCAAGGCTGACACCTACCTGAGGTATTAGAGATAAAGCGTCTCAGAATTGCCAACTTCCCTTAGAAGGAACATAGCTGTTTCAAGGTTTTAGGAGGAGGCATTTCCAAGATAGCTTTAATTTTATCTGGGTCGATCTCAATTAGTGTGTTGAAGTGATATCCACCATCATCTCTAGTATGGTTGGTGGAAATTTGTCTTTTGGACATGCCTTGTTCAAATCTCTGAAGTCGACACAAACACAGATATGTTCATGTTTCTTTTTAACAGGTACAATGTTAGCTAACCATGTGGGGTACTGCTCTTCTTTCACAAAGTTGGCGTCTATTAATTTCTTCACCTTGGCGATGACTTTTTCATCTATTTCAAGGCGCATTCTCCTGGAAGCTTGTTTTACTCTGGTTATGATCTTGTCTACCTCGAGTTTATGAACTGCAACCTCTGCTGACAGTCTTGACATTTCATCATCGCTCCATGCGATGCAATCTTTGAATTTTTTTAATAGTTTGATCAATTCTGCAGATTCTTCATCATTGAGTAAAGAGCTTATAAATGTAGGTCGGGGTTGTTCTTCAGTCCCGAGGTTAATCTCTTTCAACTCATCAATGATAGATTTAATTTCTTCCTCAAATTCTGGCAGAGCATCTTGTATTGGTTGCTCATCAGAGTCATCCTCTATATCAAGACAATCCTCTTCTAACTCAATAGTAACAACCAAGAAAAATTCAGAATCATCAACTGGTTCGACTGTACCAATTTTGAGACCCTCTTTTGAATTTGGAGTTTGACTTTTGCCATTCCATAATTTTTTAAAAAGTTAAAATTTATCTTTGGCTTTTGGTTTGGTAAGTGTCCCTGTTGAATTAATTTTTGAACACAAGGCGAGAAGTAACCAAAATTTTGGTAAGTGTCCCTGTTGAATTAACTTTTGAACACAAGGCGAGAAGTAACCAAAAGATAGTTGTTTTGGTAAGTGTCCCTGTTGAATTAACTTTTGAACACAAGGCGAGAAGTAAACAAAAGGCATTTCCATTAATTCATTAGAATCATCATCCAAATTTACATGTTTTTCAAGCTCAGTAGAGGTAGAAGCACGATAAAATTTGATCAGCTTTGAACCAACACTATGAATTTTCTTGACTTCTAAACTCTTGAATTTTTTAGGGAGAATTAGAGTAAGGGTCATATCATTCACATAGTGGTTTATTCGATCATACATTGTTTCATATTCATTCTTTTATGTATCTTCTAGGGATTTTCTTCTATCTTGTCATCATTATCTCATCTTCAGAATTGCTTCATCACCAATTTTGATGGTTGGCCTAGTCCGTTCAAAGATTAAATTGATCCATCCTTGTCCACATCCCAGGCCTCGACCTCGGGTGTGCGAACTAAAAGAAACTTCACCAACTCGTTGTAAGGAAGTGTTGGAAGATCATTGAAGCAGAGCTGAATGACCTCCTCTTTCTAATTATTCTGAATCTTCACCTTTGTTTGTGATAACTTCACGAGAAAAAAGAGTCCTCTTTGGAGGCACGTAGTAGGTAGCATCTTCATGGATACCAACTTCATGCACTTAAAATGGTTGTAAGTTTCCTTTCATGCAATTTTCTTGACCTTCCTTGCCGTATTTTATGCACTAGGGTAGACATGATGGAACTATATTATGCTCATGAATCCATTGTCGACCTAGCAGAGCGTTAAAAGAGGTCTCGACGTCGATGATATGAAATTTAACGATTTTCACGAGATGTCCAACCTTCATAAGTAATGTAATTGATACAAGGGCTCTTTCTCCCTTTTGGTTCAATCCTCTTAACATCATTTTATCAGAAGTAAGTTCTTGAGCTTCAATATCCAAATAGGTCAATGTTTTTAGGCTCATCAAGTTAAGAGATGCTCTAAGATCTACTAAAACTCTGGACAACACAAATCTGCCAATGTTGACGGAGATGTAGAGTGGACGATTGTGGACGGCGGTATTGAGCAGCAAATCTTTCTCTGTTAAGGTTACCCCAAGTTATTCTTTCAATGAACAAACTTCATCTGAGGATGTAGTGGCCAACAGAGTTAAGCAAATTTTTGGGTCAAACAAAGCTATAACCAGAGACCCTCTAATCTCCCTTGACAGGATCAGAATGTCGTAGATGCTTAATTGTGCCGACAACTTCTTAAGATGAGCTAGCACATTGTAGTCCACTTTGTATGATCCTCCAATTTTGTTTGACCATGTGGTTCTTCCACTGGTGGTGGTGGGGGTATCTCTTCTCAATTCATTATCTGCTTTCCTTTGTCTAGTGGAGCTGTTCTTGGTGGTAACACTTTTCTGCTCCTTAAGTTAACTTCTATGATTTCTTCTTCTTGAGATATCATTGTTGAATCTTCAGGGGTCTCTTCTTATTTGTCAGAATGATCTAAGTTGATGGTAAGCGGTGTACTGTGATGCTCGAGAATTGGCTCCTCGTTATCGGTGCTATCGTAAACGGTGTCATTCATGTCTTCTTTGGACTTGACAATGAGTTCATCATACTTGAGTACGATTTGAAGATCATTTTGGGGATTTAGATCGAAGTTAGATTGGTCATAATCAGTTACGTTATCACCAGAAACAGTTAAAACGTAGCCGAAATCACAATCATTATATTCATAAGACCTTGAAGGGACAAAAAGATAATCGTACAAAGTCAAGGGTTTGAGGATTTTCTTCCCCAAATCTGAGATAACTAATCTAGTAGAGGCATCCCCTATCCTACCCCCCCTCCCGTGCTATCAATCTTTGTAGTGATGCTTCTCTTCTTCTTTGTCCTTGACGATGAAGGCTTTCCTGACAAAACCTTCATTGCGGGCTTGGTATGTTGCGGACTTTGAATGGAGGCATGTTTTGATGCATTGTGGATTTTGTTAAGTATTTTCTTGGATAACTTGCTCCAGACCTCATTCTAGTCTTCATCTCTGGTATGTGTAGAAGATTGTTTTGATGGATCCTGTATTTGATTGAGGACCCTCTTGAGTTCATCCTAAGTTGTACTCCATCCATCTGTTCCAGTGTACGGATCGATTGGGGAGATTGGCTCTGTCAAATCATATTTATGGAACCTTTTTCAGGTTATTTTAAATATTCTTTTGGGATTGTTATGTTCTCTTCTTTGAGGTTCCTCTCCAGCCAGTCCTTAAAGATGAAGTATTTTTCTATAGTGTGTCCAAGCAACCGGTGATATGGGCAATAATTTGGTTCATTCTTCTTATCCACCTCTTCGGGCTTCTTCGGATCTGGTAGTTTGAACTTTGGCTTCTTCATCAGACTCCTGAATATTTTAGGTATAGCTTCATCTTTGAAAGAATACACTATTTTACGTAGCTCTAACTGGGACATTTTCTTATCCTCTATTCGAGGTGATTCCTCTTAAGGCGGTTGCTGATTGTATTAACTACTCTGTCTCTAAGCGTACTGTGACGAAGACTGGTGATGCTCTTCTGCATATATTTTTATTGGTTGTTTTCCTTTATCGATGGTCGCCACCACCCCTAATTTCTTTTCGAGCACTCTGGTCACCTTAGCCTTTTTGTGTGACTCCATGTGCTTAATCTCCTCTTGAAGACTCCTAGCTTTATTGAGTAGCTTCTCAAAGGATTTGATGGTGAGTCCCCTGAGCATGAAAGCTACTGGCCCATGAATGCTCTTGAGTAGAATTTCAATCGCATGATGTTTCTGTAGCTGAGGTTCATATTTCATGCTAAGGTTTCTCCACCTCAAAATATAGTCCACCAAGGTTTCACTAGGATTTTGCTTTTCCATCATGAGCTCTCCAATAGACACATGATGTTGTGCCCCAACAAATCCTTTCAAAAATAATTGTTCTAACTCGAAAAGTATTTTAACTTACCCATTGGGCAAGTCAACGCACCAGTCGAAAGCAATTCCTGACAAGCTGTTGACAAACTGCTGGAAGAGTAGAGCTTCACTCTTTCTCGTGTTGCCACAGCTGGCTCAGAAATGTGCTATATGTTGTCTAGGATTCCCAGTCCCATCAAATATCTTGAAGTTTGGGGCAACAAAACCCTTGGGAAAGGCACGACATTGAATTTCTCCGGGAAAGGTCTACCCTTTAGAATAATTACACCACCCTTAAATTGGGTTAAGGAATTCCACACTTGTTCAACCATTTGCTTGAATTTCTTTTCTGGTATAACACCTGATAGAGAATCCTTTCTATGTTTCTCGTCTCTATTTGTTAAAGCAACCTCTCTTCTTTCATCTGTGATGTATATGATTTCTGGTTGATTGATCTATAGAGAAGCCAATTGTGGTGCTTGTGATTGCTCTTGAATGGTGGCCATAGCGGTCATGGCCGCAGTCATTGACAGCAACTTTATATATGCTCAAAAATACAAGAATTTGATACTACTGCTAGAAGATTTAAATCTCCGACAACGACGCCAAAAACTTGACAACAGTTATAGATTTGATAAAGATGTGTATAAAATATTTAATAATTAGAAAGTCACACTTATCAACACAAGTATACGTATCGCTCAAGTAACACAGGGCTCTAATGGAGTATTGGATATCGATCCCACAGAGAGTCATATTAGAGGCTACAAACTTAAGATTTAGAAAATTAATACTTAATCACAATCACAAATAGGCAATTAAAATAAAAATGTAATTTTAATAAACTCTCAATCAACTAATTCTACTAATAATGTTCCTAATGTGAAGTTCAATATATAAGAAAGCATCATTCTCCTTGTCAAGTAATTTAAGTGAATGGATAAATTAAATCGGTTTAAATTGTATTGTGTCAAGTAGGAGCATATCTATTCTTTACCCTTTGGACCAGCCATAAAAAACATTGACTAATCCTATGCTTGGTTACTGAATTTGCGGCTAGGCTGGGAGGATACCAGCTCTCACTTCCAAGCTCCCACGTTCCCCTCATCTGAGGGCTAACATCTACACTTCAGCACCCAAACGATAGGTCCGAATTGAGGATTTTAGTCTGTCACTCTAAAATCTCCAATTCTACGCCCGATAATTTTTATTTACCTATTTAATTGTACCCAACTTTTAAGGACTTTGACCTCCTTAAGNTGGGGATTTTAGTCTGTCACTCTAAAATCTCCAATTCTACGCTCGATAATATTATTTCTCTATTTATTTGCAACCAACTTCCAAGGGCTTAACATTCTCTTTAGTTGTAAAACTCAACATATTTTAACAAATCAATTGGCCAGATTGAAAGTAAATTAAGAGTAAAGTGAAAAGATCATCATAACTTCTTTAACATTCTCATGTGANCACAATTTATTAAACATTTTCATGGCTTCACTAATTCAAATTACCATTTCACAAATCTCAAGACAAGGAGAAGAACAGAGAAAATAACTTAGATCTCATGGGGAAAACACAAAAAAACTCAGAATTCATATATAAAATCAAATTTATACAAACTACAACAATAAATAAACTTATCTCTAATTTCTCCCCAAGAAAGCTCCTCGAAGTTCCTCTGAATCTCTTCATTTCTTTATAGCACACATAATTCCTCTTCAAAGCACTCCTCGAAGTTCCTCTGAATCTCTTTCTTTCTTTACAGCACACAGAATTCTTCTTCGAAGTGGAAGGAGGAAGAAATCTCTCACTTTCCCTCCACTCTTACAATCTCTTGAAGAATTCCTCACAATTGTTACACTCTACGAGAAATCTCTCACTTTCCCTCCACTCTTACAATCTCTCGAAGAATTCCTCACAATTATTACACAAAATCTCTCACTTTCCCTCCACTCTTACAATCTCTCAAAGAATTCCTCACAATTTTTACACTATAGCAAACACTTTCTAACCTCTAGGAACTCTAGAGTTTTTTGGCTCCTCCTCTATTTTCGGCAAAAATCTTTTTTTAAAGTTGTGGATTAGTTTTTCCAAGAGTTGTCTAAGCATCCCTTCAAAATTTATCCTTATCCACAGCCTGATTGGCCATAACCGCCGAGCTCTCCGTCAGCGGCCTTGAGGGCGCCTCAATTCTTCACATTTTGGTCCTTTTCACTCTAAATTTGCTCCTCTTTGTTTGCTAGTTCAAATCTTCACATTTTGGTCCTTTTCGCTCCAAATTCGCTCATTTTTGCATCGTTTGCTCCAAATTTAGTCTGCGCCCTAGTTCAAATCTTCACATTTTGGTCTTTTTCGCTCCAAATTCACTCCTTTTTGCATCTTTTTGCTCCAATGAACTAATTCATCATTCCTGCAACAAAACATCAAAAATACCTTTCTTTAAAGTGCAATATCATCATAAACAATATAAAATAGGTATGAAAATCTCAACATATTTTCCTCTGGTCAACTATCCAATCGGGAAATTTAAGGAATTATGGAAAAATCTGTGAATCCAACAAAAATGGATTGTTAAGTCAAACTTGATTATGCTTTGTGGGCTTATAGGACTGCATACAGAACTCCTGTAGAAATCTATTGGTCAGCCAAACTTGACTATGCTTTGTGGGCTTATAGGACTGCATACAGAACTCCTATAAGAATGTTCTTCATTATAGGCTAATATTTGAGAAAGCTTGTCACTTACCAGTTGAACTTGAGCATAAAGCATATTGAGCGATTAAAAAGTTCAATTATAATTTGAAAGATGCTGGTAAGAAAAGGTTATTGCAATTAAATGAGCTGGAAGATATAAGAAATGAATCATATGAGAGTGCCAAGATTTATAAAGAAAAGATGAAGATGTGGCATGATCAAAGGGTTCTTACTAAAAATTTTTAGTCAAGACAACAAGTTTTGCTATATAATGCAAGGTTAAGATTATTTCCACGCAAACTTAAGTCTAGGTGGCTGGGTTCATTTGTTGTGATAAAAGTTTATCCTTATGGAGCTGTGGATATTAAAGATCCTAAGTCTGAGAAAATATATAATGTTAATGGACATAGAATAAAATATTATTTTATAGGGGATCGACATAAACTTAATGATGGAATGATGTTGGATCAACCAGAATAAGCACTGGTTACATCGAGCTGACGATGTAAAACCAAGCACTTTGTGGGAGACAACCCATAGTTATCAGAGTGTTTTTATTTTGATTATTATTTTGCGTGTGATTAAGAAAATTGTGGTAGTATTTTTGAAACTATTATGTGTTAGTAAATATTTTAAGACTTTATTTAGTGACCAAGACACGTTACAATGAGAATTTGGATGTTAAGTTGACTAGTGCAAAAATGTGTCTGGCGCTTAAGCGCCGGATTGCGGCAGTTTAAACACATGTGTGAAATTAATATTCTAGAAGGTTTAACCGATAATTAGTTTGTAAAAACGTGCCAAGGCAATTTCTAAACGTGTCTAAGAGTTATTGCAAGGATTTAGGACTATAAATAGAAGGGTTCTGTGAAGAATTTCACCCCAGATCATTTCTAGCCCTAAAAGCCTAAGAGAAATGAGATTTAGAGAAAATATCTTCATGGGAGATGGATTCGAAGAAGGAAGAAATCATGAGGAAGATATTTATTAGTCAAAGTGCATAAGAGATGTATAACAGTTTCTTAACTGTTAGTATTGAAGGGATATCAGAGAAGATCAAAAAAATTGAGAATACTATGGCTTTATTGTAGACCAAAGTACTTGAGTTGCATGCACATCTAAAGCATGTTGGATGGCAATTGAACATGCAATTTAGCCACACAAGTTATATAGAGGAAGCGGATAAGGTGATGTTCATAAAGCAGAAGTAGATTGAAGAAGATAATATCAGAGCTCGTCACCACCGTCCATTTTATCAACTCTATATTCATGGAGAGACTAATGAAAGACAAGAATTTGTTCCTTCGAATGAAGAATATAATTAAGTTTAGTGTTAGAATTTGTGTGTTAGAATTTGTTGTTTTCAAGTAGTTTAGTGTTTATGTCTTACTTTTAGTATTTATGACTTCTTATATGTGTTTAAATGTGAAATGATTGTTATGTATTTGTATTTAAAAAAAATTCTCATCCAAGACTATGTGAAGTGAGAATTAAGTGTTTAAAGGTATCTGTACTTGTTTGTGAATTAATATAAGTTTGTTTGTGTGAAATTTGTGTTATTTTTAGCCTCGAATTGAAATAGTTATTATGGAGAATTTTGAGAGAGGGGAATTATATGAAGTTGAAAATAGTCATTTAAGTGCTATGAGGCCATTTAAGGGTGGTTTACGTAGGCAAATAGTGCATTTTACTTTAATTTAAAAATTTAGAAAATTGTGCACAGGCGTCTAAGCGCCACATCTCGCACTTAAGTGCGAGCCAACTGATCCCGATATTCTTTTTTTATATATAGGATTTAAGAAGTTGACACCACTACTTGAAGATTTTAATCCCCGGTAATGACACTGAAAACATGATCCCAAGCAAAGCAAGATTTCAATTACATTTCTAGGGATTCTATGCAAGTGTACGTATCATTATTAAGTAATATAGAGCTTTATGATTAAGCGCCGAATATCGATCCTACAAAGATCGAGGTTAATCACAGTAGCTTTCAAGAGAAATTCTAGTCTAGAATAACATGCCCTAGCTTAAAGGTCGATAAAAGTTTGGTTTTTATTTTATCCTACAATTATCACTACAAAACTACTTCTACTTCTAAATTAAAATATTTAGTGAAAATCAAAAAGTGGATATTAAGATTACTCTTTCTCATGCAATCAAAGTAGTGACATGTGTAAAAGTAAAACAAGTAGTGAGAGAGATTATGACAAATAAGAGCAATTATATTCTTTACCCTTACAACAGATGTTATAAAGAACATTAGTTAATCTAAAGTTTAAATAGTTTTGAAGACGGGCTAGANATCACCATTTCACAAAATCTCAAGACAATGAGAAAGACAGAGAAAACTACTCAGAACTCGTGGAGAAGATACAACAAAACTTGGATTTCATATAAAAAAGCAAAGTCATACAAACTACAATAAGTAAATACAACTTAACTCCAATTCCTACCCAAGTAACTCCTCAAAGTTGCTCTGAATCTCGTCCTTTCTTTACAACACATAGAATTCTCCTTCGAAGCGGCAAGGATGAAGAAATCTCTCACTTTCCCTCCACTCTTACAATCTCTCGAAGAATTCCTCACATTACCTAACACTGAATTACACTCCCCTAGACACCCGTAGACCTCTCGACACTCTCTCGACACTCTGGACTCCCCAGACACTATGGACTCCCCATTTTCGGCCTCCAAAATGTTTTTCTTAAAGTTTTAGAAGAGTTTTCAAGAGTTTCCTAAGCGTCCCTTCCAAAATCGTTCACATTCAAAGTATCCATTGAGGGAATCTTCATTCTCGCCATTGGTGGCCTCGATGGCGTTGTCGGTGGCTTTCTAGAATATTTAATTCTGGACTCTCGGGAAAAACCCACCATCGGCGGTGTCGATGGCGTCGTCGGCGCCCAAGATAAAAACTTCATAATTTGGTCTTTTTTGTTCCAAATTCGCTCTTTTTTCATCTTTTTTCTCTAATGACCGTAATTCAACATACCTGCAACAAAACATTAAAAATACCTTTCTTTAAAGTGCAATATCATTAAAATCAGAGTAAAATAGGTATGAAAATCTCAATATATATTTCTTTGGTCAGTCATCTCTTCTATTCTTTTCTTCGGTAGACTAACTTGCTCTTCCCTTAGGAGGACAGCCTATGCAGTTCATCTACAGTGTTCTCTTTGGTGTGAGGTACAGATGTGGTGGCTCTGGTTTCAATTACGTGGACATCCTTGAAAGCTTCCTCTAAGTAATCATTGTAATCAAAATTTTTATAATCGCTACCAGCGGAAACTTCGTGCTCTTGAAGTAACTCAGAAATCTCGATCCTGAGTTTCTCAAATTTCTCCTCAATTATTGATTCTTTGATTACTTTAAGATCTGGAGGACCCTGATAGACATCCTTTACTTGTTCCTCTATCTCGCTGGTTATTGTTGCGACGATGTTAGATATTTCAGATTCTGGCTTCATTCAATGTTCTGCGGGTTCACCGGACTGTATCGGTGTAGCGACCTTGGGTACCCAGACATTTTTCTTTTTTGACGATGATGTCTCGGGACAGAGTGTCTTAGTAGAAACATTAGTTTATCAAGGTAAAGTATGCTCCCCGTGGTGTAGACCGGCTACAGTGCCAAATAATCGTCTTGTGTTTGGCTTTGGGATGTAGAAATGTCTCCATAATGGGTGATGGGTAAGATTTTTGAAAACAATCTGGAGTTAATTGGTCGACGACCTATGGTCCTCATAGCGGTATAATTAGTAGTAATTACTGCGGTATCAACTCTTTTGCCTAAACGGAACCAAACGAGGATGGGAGTAGGTGGCACTCCTGTTATCTTGTGAGTTTGTCTGGTGGACTTGTCGTCCTTCAAAATTTCCTTCTTCATGTGAGGCGAAATTGTATGTCCCACTCGTTTAAGTAACTCGCTAACTAAACATCCTTCTTTGGTAGCTATTCTTCTAAAAACTGTACTAACTCGGATGATAGGAGTGAACTTCTTTCTCTCCTCACCATGTCCATGAAGTGGTGGTAATTCGGAGGTGATACTCTGGACACTTTCTTATCCATAGGTATCCGTAAGAGGATGGAATCTACTACCTCGTAGGAGTGGGTAAATTTCCTGTAACACTTCTTCATCTTGATGAGGCTCCTCCTCAATGGGTGTCTCCTTGGGAGCCTAGGCTTTGATAGCCCTTCGAACTCTTCCGTTACGGTTCCTTTTTTGGGTTTGGGTCAGCGGTATAGTCTTCTAACTTGATCCAATTTCAAACACAGGTGGTGGGAAAATTAATCTCTCAGTCGGATTCTCAATAATCATTATTTCTTTCCCCTTAGCAGCAGCGGGGATAACAGGTTTGGCAGGTATCGTGAGGGTAGTAGTTTTGGACTTCTTACAGGCAGGGAAGTCTTGAAGGCAGTTCATACTGAATTTTGCAGACAGTTCCTGTATTTCCAGTGCAGCGATCTTCATTACAACAAACGGAGCTTTCTTGAGGATGACCTCAAGATCTTTAAATTCAGCTCCGAATTTGATGGTAGGAGCAAGGTTGCGGGCTTCGTGACTCGTTGGCATGTTGCAAGAAAAGGTCAGCATTGGGTAGGCCATTATAGCAGGCTTGAAAACAGAAAGTTTTGGGGTTAGCTATATGGCCAAAAACCTCATAATTTTTTGATGCAAGCACTAAAAGTAGAGGATGATCTGTAGACCGGGCAGGTCTTAATTTATGGGTATTTTTTTAAAAATTTTGTTTAAGAAAAATCAAGAGGTGTAAAATTTAATTAGTGTAAGAACATTTCAAAGTGCGCGCAGCACAACACTATTTGATTTAATTTACAAAATAGCAATTTAAATTTAGAAGGGAGATGTGAAGTATTTTAGGACCCAGTGCGGGACCCATTTATTGGAAAATAATGCCAAGGTGGAACTAGTCCACCAACACACATATTGGGAGTCCGACACCACATGAAAATTTAAAGAGTCTTTAATGGCCTTCTGAACCCCTCTATTCAAAAATGGTTGAACAGTTAGTCCTGAAGTCCAAGGAGTCAGCCGTACTTTCCGAAGATAGAAATGGGTAAAGTATGCTAGCAGAAGAAGGGTAATTTGGTCCAAGAGGGACATGGACACTTTACCGATGTGTGAAGATAATATTTCTTGATTTGAATGGAGAGAAAAGCTTGTCCTCAGCGGAGTCACCAGAAGCTGTCGGCGCTATTTTTGGTTTGAGGGGAGTGTTGCCCGTAGAAGCTGTCGTTTACCGGAATCGAAATCCCGTAGCCCACTTCGGAAGGATGTTTGAAATTACATATATATTTAGTTTTAGAAAAATATGAAATCAAACTGACCTCATATTTTTTCATAGTTTAAATGAAAGAGCAAGTTTCCTCATATTTTTTCATAGTTTAAATGAAAGAGCACTGTACCTCAAATCATGTATCTATCCAGAAGGATAAACACAAGACTTGAGGATGATGCTCGATCAAATAAACTAAGGAATATATGGCATATGTTAGGTTTGTGAAACCATTATATTTGCCGACAAGTTCCCTTATTCAATATAAAGAATTAAATAGGGTTTATAATAAGCTGGGTTCGGACATGCTTCCTATAAGGATAAGCCCCCTATAGTTAATTACATCTTAAATGACCAAAGTCACCTAAGAAGACTCTCGATAAAAATCTAGCCTATAGTTAATTACATCTTAAATGACCAAAGTCACTTAAGAAGACTCTCGATAAAAGTCAAGAAAGTAGTTAATTACATCTTAAATGACCAAAGTCACCTAAGAAGACTCTCGATAAAAATCATGAAATATTCTTAAATGACCAAAGTCACCTAAGAAGACTCTCGATAAAAATCAGGAAATATTATCTTCAATGAGTTTCAAAGGGTAGGACTTTTCAATGAGATTGGACGTAGAAGTGTGAAAGAGGATTGGTCCAAATTTGGAACATTTTGTTGTAGAGTCCAAAGGAGGAAGAACTAGGGGATGTCATGAATCCAGAGGAGAACCTCAGTGACTTCCCAAGCTATGCTAATGTTTGGCTTTAACTTTGAGAAGAAATATTTAGGTGTTTCATCCTGCTAAATTTTTTAGTTAAGGCTTAAATTCGTGTGAAACGATCACACAAATAGCCTGGAAGATGTGAGGGTTTAGATCATGACGGACGACAACCTCAAAATCCTAAGATAAGTTAGGGCATATATTTTATAGCAGGGGTGTATTAAAGCCTAAAGATAAGGTGAGGATTTACGTTGCATAAGCAAGCAACCTTAAAGTCCAATGGCTTCGTTGTTTATATCTAAGGAAGGAAGATTGGTTTAGCTAGGGAAGATAGATTTTACTGTTGAAGATGGCTATGCTGCCCACCATGCTAGCTCCAAGCTCCTTGCCGGAATGAGTTTAAGTTTTCTAATGTGTCAAGTTATAATGTCAAATCAGGTGGCCTTATAGTTGAAGTTCTTTAAATTTTATGGGGGCATGTTAAAGTTGATTAGAGCGACACCGGTTAGGATCTTACGGTTCCCTCGTTTCGGCACCACTATTTACTATTGGATTCACTTAGTCCAAATGAATTTACTAAACTCAACTTAATGAGTTCCATAATTTCATTTAGACCTTGGGAAGCCTCGTTACACTTAGTCCAAATGAATTTACTAAACTCAACTTAATGAGTTCCATAATTTCATTTAGACCGACTTTAGTCCAAATGAATTTACTAAACTCAACTTAATGAGTTCCATAATTTCATTTAGACCATAGCTTAGTCCAAATGAATTTACTAAACTCAACTTAATGAGTTCCATAATTTTATTTAGACCGTGGCAAGCCTCGTTGCCAACTGTAGGTTACCTCCTTCAAGGGATTCCGATAGAGACATCTTAATTTAGTTGAAGTTGTAGTTTTATGTGATGTTTGTGATTAAATTTTGATTTCATTTAAACCATTGGAAGCCTCGTTAGCAACCGTAGGTTACCTCCTCCGAGGGATTCCCGATCATCAGAGACATCTTAATTTAGTTGCAATTGTAGTTTTGTGTGATGTTTGTGATTAAATTTTGAGTTTTTTTATATTTTGAATGTTGTGGGGGTGAACTTTATCTTCGTTGATTTTAGTTTTAGTTTCGATTTTGGATTTGTGGTTATCCTAATAGTTTTAATTTTCATGCAGGGTGGCATCGTTGTTTAGCATGCAAGTTTGCAGGTATAAAAGTACAGTATGAAAGTACAAGAAAGACAACGCTGAAAACAATAAAAGCGTACCTAGCGAGTCTTCTCGTTCCATCACCTGAAACTCAAATGGCATGTTAAGGCAGTTTATACTAAACACGGAAGTAAAATTTTGATGACATATCTAACCCTAGGTCATAACTTGGTGGGTCGTTAGCAGTTTAATTAAGGATGATGTTGTCAAGCAAAACATATTATGTTTAGTAGATCTCCGAGGTATCCAACCGATCTAGAGAAAGAAACAGGTTCATGCTGCTCTCTCGCTGCCTGGTGGAAAATCTCGAGTTCTTCTAAACTTATTTTGTTGTTTAATAATTCATCCTGTAAACACCCTAATGGTCAATGAACATTAATGTATCAATTATCCCTAAGAATAGGGTAATTATAATCTATAATTTAATTTTGAAGATTATGTGGGTGAAGACCCTTAAAGAGGCAAGTTAGTGTTATTAGAACACTTAGCCAAATTTTGACTTGGGCTTATAGTGTTTGAAAGATGTTCTATTTTTAATTGAGTTCATTTTTATAATTCTCATTTAATAAGCCTTGATTTAGCCTAAGTCACTCCTAAGCCCTTAAGACCTAAGTGAGTATCTTAATTAATTTTGAACATGTTAAGCTTTAAGTGACAATGACCAATGATTTGAATTTTATTTGAAAATCAAAATAGGGGTATTAAATTGATTAATTATTGACTTCAAAGGTCATACCCCTAAGTTTTGGGATTATTTTATTTTAATAAACTTCCAAATTTTAATAATTTAGAATTTTATTAACTGATATTTTCAATTAGAAGCGTGAGGTTGGTTCATACCAATTAACCCCTTTGTGTTTCAAACATCCAAATTAAAATCAGAGGTTACCCATTTCCCTCCTTGAATTAAGCTTAATGTTAATTAAGGCTAAATTTCCAAAATTACACATTTGCCTCTAAGGCTCTAACATTTCATAATTCATCAAATTTAATCCAAATGTCTTTGAACGTTTTATCCTACCTCAATCATGGGTCAATTATGATATCAGAGGAGAAAATGTGATTTTTGAAAATTTAATTTAATTTATATAATTATTGTCATGAAAAAATATGATTTTTAAAAGAAAATTCCTATCTTGGCCATGGTAAATCCTAATCCCTTGAAATCTTTTACTGGAGGTAAACTTAGCTAGAGAAGTCTTTGGACCAAATTTCATGATTTTTTAAATTTTATTTGAATTTTACGAATTATTTTAAGTTATGGGGTATTTATTATATATAAAACATTTTAAATGTGGAAAATTAAGTTTCATATTTTTGAAAAGTCCTCCTAAGGTCAGAGAACTCAGAGGAGAAGACTTTATATTTTTCTGAATTTTATTCGATTTATTGGAATTATTTTTAGTGAAAACTCATTTTAAGCCTTTAAAAATTATTTTTTTAGCTTTGAAATTCAGTTTCTTTATTCAGAAAATCAGGAAAAATATTCTAATTATTCCTAAGTACTTAGAAAGCTATTTAGAATATTTCGATGAGTTCTATTATTTTTGTGATTTTTAGGGATTTTTAATTATTTAAATATTTAAAAAAGGCTAAAAATTAAGTTTTTATTTTAAATATCATTTTATTTTTAGAAAATACCTTTGATCACAAAGAACTAAAAAAACAATTTTTATAAATTTTTGAGTTATATTTTGATTTTTAAAAATTATTTAAGTGCCAAAATGTTATTTATCTTTAAAAATCAACTCAAGTTACCAAATGAACTCAAAATCCTTTAAAATTTTTATGATGAGTTCTCTGGATCCTAAAAAATAGTGGAGATTAAAAATAAAGTCATTTTGTTGTTTTTATTTTTCAAAATTAATTCTTTTAGTGATTAAGGGTTTGTAAAGATTAGATTTATTTTAAATGACTTGGCTTATGAGAAATTTTCCTAAAGGTTATCTGGTCATCATAAACCTTCCAAAATTTTCTTGGATTTTTCTAAGCAACATGCTAATTTCCATGATTATGTTAAGCAAATAATGCACATAAACTTGAAAAATATGATTCTCTGTCTAAGGACCTCCTCTGACTTTCGAAAAATCAGGGAATGTTCCCTAAGATAGAGGTAACAACATGCTAAAATTTCAAGCCATAATGTGATTGCTACATGCATGAAGAATCAAAACATCCAAATTAGTTTTTAATTAA
Organism: Phalaenopsis hybrid cultivar; assembly: GCA_002079205.1. NCBI lineage: Eukaryota > Viridiplantae > Streptophyta > Magnoliopsida > Asparagales > Orchidaceae > Phalaenopsis > Phalaenopsis hybrid cultivar. The sequence continues at coordinate 10,360 of JXCR01091124.1, read as the reverse complement.
TTTAAAATAAAATATGCATCATATGGACCTAAAATTATTTCTACTTTATTTTCCTCTGTTCACTGAGCAAGAAGGTATTTTCATTTTATTTTTGTGGTTTTTCTGCACCATGATATGATTTTATTAATTTAGGAATCATTTTGTGAATTAATTAAATCCCTATTTATCTATTTAAATGCGCGGCGCCACCGCAACCTACGGCGGCTCCAAAGCTCCATGCGGCGTGCTCCCATTCAACGTCGTCGTCCACCATAGCACTGACTCGACCCGTGGTTTATGTTCCGAAGCGCTGTAGGGCTTGATCTCGACCGTCCATCCGATACACACGCAATCGAATGACGCTCCATCATCGTCCCCGATAGCCTAGCCTGAGAACCGTCCATCTTCTAGCCTTAAGATCTCTCTCATTTCTTATCTAAATTAGATGAATTTTTTTTAAATGCTCTTCTAGATTAGAGGAGCATATCCATACGGTTATAATGTCATGAAATCAACTCAAAATAAATAAAGAGTTCAAATAGGCTCGGGCGTAAGAGAAGTTTTATACCTTGGCTCTGAGAAGTGAAGCTTCAATCAGAGGGTCTTGGCATGTTCATTTGGATCCAAGGAGGTTAGAGATTGAGCCTCTAGTCTTGGTGTAAAGCTTAGGTATGATTTGGATTAAGACTGATTTTGGGTGTTGGTATAGAGCTATTGTAGAGGCTATTTCAGAGGGTAATTTGATAGGGATTTAACTTCTCTTGCTGTTGTGAAGGTGTAGCACAAGCAATTAAATTTTGGTGGAGTTTTCAGGTATGTCTTGTTTCTACCCTAATTTTCAAGCTCAAAATTAGGGTCACACAGGGGGAATCAAGGCAATCGAGTGATTGGAATGGGCTGTGGAGTTCGCAAAGAAGCTCTGTGAGTGATTTGGGAAGCTCTCTCTGAGAAAATTTTAGCACACCTCCCATGGTCGTGAAGGTGAGTTTTTATAAAAATGGTCATGAGTGGCTCTCAGGGCAAATGTTTGGGTGCATTGTGGTGCTTAGGTGGAGGGCAGAGGAGCTCTGCAATTTGATTTGGCGGAGCTGGCCTCTAGGTTTGATTTGGGTGAAATTTCATGGGGGTGGCTTTCAGTTTTGAGCTTCTCCGGTGACTAGGCCAGCCAGCCATGGCAGAGGGAGGTGGCTAGTTGCTCATGGTATCCAGGGGAATCTGTTAAAGCAACTTAATGCAATGAGGTTTAATTTTGGTAAGGGTATCTTAAGCATGTGCATTTTTGGAAATAAGATCCCTTAATTTTGGGGAATTTTGTTCCATTGCTTAGTTTAGGTGGTTAGATGGGTTTTAGCTCATTCTTAGGGTCCAACCAATGGCTAAGGTAGAGTTAATTTGATTGCTTTAAGGTAGTTTGGGCATATTTAATGCATGGGTTCAAGTGATCAAAGTTTGCATTTGGGCTCGGTTATCCATGTCAATTGACCCAATTGATTGATCAATATTGTGTAGATGATTGTTATGAAGATTTTTGGTGAAGGGTTGAAGTGATATTGAGTTCAATTGGTAGGTCAATTTTAGGGATTTTTTGAAATTTGGTCAATTTGGGCATGTTGGGCTAGACATGGGTCTAGGTTGGGCTAGTCTTGGGTTAAGTCCAAATTTGATTTTCAAATGATCAATGAAGATGTTGTGAAGATTTTTCATGAAGGGATTGAGTGGAAATTTAGGGTCTAAGGCCTTCATTTTGGTGAGATTTTGAGACATGCCCAATTTGGGGCAAATTTGGGGCTTCTGGACTTAGGTTGAAATCAATTGAAATTGAGGTCTCACCAAGACCAATTGTAGGTCAATTTTGATGTATAGGGATGTTATGAAGGTTTTTCAACCCAAATTGTGGCTAATTGTATGGGTTATGGGTTCAATTTGGTGGAACCAAGCCATAGGGCCAAAATTGGGTTTTTGGAATAAATCAAAATTAGGTTCACATCATGGATCAATTGAGCTAGAATTTTTTCTATATTTGTCATATTAAGAGTGAATTTGAGCTTAGAATTGAAATTGGGGGAATTTGAGACCAATTGGATAGACATTGGAGGTAATTTGTGGAAAATATGGGCCTTTAAAGGGCAATCAGGGGGTTTTGGCCAAAGATGGTCAAATTGGTCAAATTGGGTCATGTGATAGTTGAAAAAAATGAAATTGGGAATATTTGGGAGGTTTTGGAAATTTTTGGGATTTTTAAGATTTTTTGGAATTTTTGGGTTTGGAGGGGTATTCTGGTAATTTGGCCAATTTTGGTGATTTTGAGTAGTTTTGGGTGTTTTCAAGATGTTTAAAATGAATTTTGAATCAATTTGGGTATTTTGGGTAGATTTGGAAATTTTGGCCAAATTTGGGGTCTCAAGGGTATCTAGGTAATTTGGGGGAATTTAGGGTAAACGACTACGTTGGGTGTCTTGGTAGAGTAGGAGTGCCAACCACCATTAATAAGTCATGGACCAATGGAAACCTCATTTTGGGTCCTCTATGTAGTGGTCTTAGCCAAACCTTGGCCTATGACTAGTGGGTTTAGGGGACCACCTACATGAGTTTCCCAAAAGTATCAAGGGACCAAAGCCTAGAAGTTTAAGTTTAGGATTGTGAGTGATTGTGAGTGCAAGTGATTGCAAGTGAGAGCCTTAGCCCTAGACCAACACCTAGGGTCAACCCTAAGGTCCAGCAGTCTTAAGGGTTACTCTCCTTGAGCTCCCCCATAATGACCCCACCTACTAAGTGCTATAGGTTAGGACCAATATGTTGAACTTCAAGTTGAGTAAAGAAGAGTGTAGAATTTCTAATGGTGAGGGTTCCATGTCAGGTTTTCTAAGAATAGTAAATAGGAAAGTCTTATTGTTAGGCCTTAGGCTATTAAATGGAAAAAACTAAACCTCAACTAAAAGTGAGGTCAACAAGGATTTTCATTGGTTGATCTTCAATCTAGATAATTTTTTTGGAGAAAATCTTAGCATAATCCTCTTCTTTCACCAGCCAAATCATCACTTTCCTACCATCAAGCAACCCAACTCTTTATGTAACCTTTTTTAAGAAAATGACTATCTTCAATGCTATCAAAAGAATCGTGTTAGTCCTGTGGAAACATAAGTATATTCCCCAGAATAGAAGCATCAATGCCAACAACTTCAACAAATGAAGATTTACCAATAAAGTTTGGATCAGCTTGAGTGAGTGTGGCATCCATAGTAAACTGCAGAATCAAGAAATAGTGAAGCAGGCTTCAATGGAATGGTAACCAGCCGCAAATTTGAAAAGGCTAATAGCTAGAGAAACACCAAAAGTAGAAGAACACTTCAAATGGAAAAACCAACCTCAAAGAAGCAACAAATGAATAAGAAAGAATAGGAACAACATTGAAAAGGTCACCGAAAAAGTAAAAAAGGTGCCAGCTGCCATGACTAGGGACAAAACCTTAGCTGAGTAAATACTTCATTTTGGTGTTATTTTAAACTAATTAGCCAAAAATTATATCCCAAATATCTTTAAAAAGTTTTATTAAATAATCACAAAGATCTAACAATTTGTCATTTCTAAACTTAAATGGCATCTTAGTAGATTGCTCACTTAAAAGAATAGTTATCTCAATGATTATGAGAGAAAATGATAATATGGATAACAACAATGTTAGATTAATTGGGAAGACAGAAAAATGGATACTTTTTGTTGAAATGTTAGGAACCTAGATGAAAATAACATTGAAAGTTTGGATTCTTTAATATAATTTAGATTGCGGGTCTCTTTGGGGCAACTGCAACCTTCTGAAGAAGAAGCTATATAACAACTTTAGAAGAAGCTACTGTAGAGGAAACAACTATGGATGAAAGTTAATAATTATTTAGTTAGTTCAACTATGCAGTAGTTATGTTGCAGTTATTTCTAAAATAAAAACCATATTACCCTTTTATACATATGGTTGTGTAAGTTGTTTATAAGAATGTTTTTTTGGCATACCACACAATACAAATGCCCTCACATCTCTAACAACTAAATACCAAACTTTTGCATGATATTATAAGAGAAAGTTTAACAAAAAAAATTAGTTATAACACACAATTCTTATGTATTTATATTTTTAAAACTTAAATGCCAGAATACTGCATATGATTGTAAGAAAATATGAATGGCATAAATAGAGAATTAAAGGCATAGCACACAATGCTGATATCTTTACATTTCTAACACCTAAATGCTACAATATTGTACAGTATTGCAAGAGAAAAGGAGGCTTACTTAATGAAATTTGGGCTACCACACAATTGTGATGTATTAACATTTTTAATACTTACATACCACAGTAATGTATACTATTGTAAGAAATTATAGCAGCCTCAAAATAAAAAGAAAAGNTCGGACATACCACACAATACAAATGCCTTCACATCTCTAACAACTAAATACCAAACTTTTGCATGATATTATTAGAGAAGTTTTAACAAAAAAAAAAATAGTTATAACATAGAATTCTTATGTATTTATATTCTTAAAACTTAAATGCTAGAATACTGCATATGATTGTAAGAAAATATGAATGGCATAAATAGAGAATTAAAGGCATACCACACAATGCTGGTATGTTTACATTTCTAACACCTAAATGCTACAATATTGTACAGTATTGCAAGAGAAAAGGAGGCTTACTTAATGAAATTTGGGCTACCACACAATTGTGATGTATTAACATTTTTAACACTTACATACCACAGTAATGTATACTATTGTAAGAAATTATAGCTGCCTCAAAAAAAAAATAAAAAAAACCAAGATAAAATCTAATTCAATCCCAAGCTTGCAATTGAGCATTACAAATAATATCTAAGGCTCAACAAAGCAAACTATGAATAAATAAAGTGATGCAGGAAACTAAAACTCTAAAATCTCATAGAAAACATCTCAAAAGACTATCACATACAAAATCACCCAAAATTGATGCAAAGGTAAGCTTATATGAAGCCAAACAATCAGAGATAGACCAAAACCCCTGAATTTTAGAGTTTAAACTAATGAGAGTAGTCCACCCCACCACTCACTTCCACTACCCTCCCCAACACC
>JXCR01091121.1:112502-126472 GCA_002079205.1 Phalaenopsis hybrid cultivar | reverse complement strand
CCTCTCCAATCTCTCCAAAAGGGTAGAAATCTACATTTCTACTCCTATTCTAAGAAACCTAAACTTTCTCCACACTTTTCCCAACATTTCTCTCACACCAATCCTCTTTTTCTAACCTAAATTTGTTCTTTTAAAGTGTAGGGACGAAGTTTAAAGAGTTGCCACAAGAAACCTTTCAAAAGGCGTCCAAATACGTTGAATTTCGGCCCATAACCGTCCCGGGCGCCGTCAGCGGGCTCGAGGGTGCTGTCGGTGAGTTTTTCTGTCATTTTTCGATGTTCTCGGGTAAATCTCGTGGCGCTTGTCGGCGAGCAGACTGCATAGCTCCACCATTTCGCTCTGTTTGGCTCCATTTTAGCTCTGTTTCGCCCCATTTCAGTTGCATTATGTTCCTAACAGATAGCCATAAAAAATAAGCATGAAAACAACCTTCCTTTAAAGTGTAATCTCATTCAAAAATATGTAAGAAGTGTAAAAGAGATTAAGCATCGAAAGACTTATCTAAAGGTGACAGGGCAAAATTTCATTTCTTGCTCGTTTTTGCTCCAAATTGCATCGTTTTTATTTCTTTTTCTCCAAAGTCCATAATTCATCATACATACAATAAAAAATAAAAAATAACTTTCTTTAAAGTGAAACATCATCAAAATTAATGTAAAATAGGTATGAAAATCTCCNACCATGCGATGGTTCAGAGTTCCAATGAACAAAGAACGAAACGACAAATCTTCAACAATAAATAAAACACAACTGAAAGATAATCATAAATGAGTGAATAACAAAACAAATTTCTTTTAAAAATCAACCAATTAAAATTAAAACTTTAAAAATGCATTTTTGAAAAATCAATTGTGATAAAAACAACAAGAAAATAAAACAAACCTGTTGAGTAGATTCTTCCATTTTCAGAATTTCCTACCCTTTGTGCGCGCAGCACAACCATCGTTATATACACTAACTCTCTGCACATCCTCGCAGAATTTAACATCCTGCACATAACTCCACAAAGCTCTATAAATCTTCTTCAAAATCAACCTTCTCACATAACACACTTTTGTAAATTCAACACTACAAGCTCTTTGTAAGTTTCAAATCACATCTTCAAATCAGTACCTAAATCCTGATTCTCACATCTTTGAATTGATACTTACATTTCAATTCCCATATCTTCAAATTGATACCTACATTTCAATTCTCACATCTTTGAATTGATACCTACATTTCAATTCTCACATCTTTGAATTGATACTTACCTTTCAATTCTCATATCTTCAAATTGATACCTACATTTCAATTCTCAAATCTTTAAATTGATACCTACATTTCAATTCTCACATCTTTGAATTGATACCTACATTTCAATTCTCACATCTTCGAATTGATATTTACATTTCAATTCTCACATTTCAAGATCGATACTTAAATTTTGACTCTCTCTCCTTAAAATCGATACCTAAATTTCTCATTTCCAAATCAGTCCTACATTTTTTATTCTTTACATTTGAGGTCGGTCCTTACATTCCGACGCTCTCTTTTGAGAATTGACCTACATTTCAATTCTCATTTCTGAATCAGTCCTACATTTTTGATTCTTTATGTTTGAAGTCGGTCCTTACACTCCGACGCTCTCTTTTGAGAATTGACCTACATTTCAATTCTTAGTCCTACATTTCTGATTCTTTACGTTTGAAGTCGGTCCTTACATTCTGACGCTCTCTTTTGAGAAGTGACCTACATTTCAATTCTCATTTCCGAATCAGTCCTACATTTTTTATTCTTTACATTTGAAGTCGGTCCTTACATTCCAACGCTCTCTTTAGAGAATTGACCTACATTTCAATTCTCATTTTCGAATCAGTCCTGCCTTTTTGATTCTTTACATTTGAAGTCGGTCCTTACATTCTGGCGCTCTTTTTTGAGAATTGACCTACATTTCAATTCTCATTTCCGAATCAGTCCTACATTTTTGATTCTTTACGTTTGAAGTCGGTCCTTACATTCTGATGCTCTCTTTTGAGAATTGACCTACATTTCAATTCTCGTTTCTGAATCAGTCCTACATTTCTGATTCATTACATTCGAGGCTGGTCCTTACACTCCAACTCTTTCTCTCACTCTCTCTCTCTTTTCGAGTTGATATTTTATCTCAATTCCTACCTCGGGGGTCAACACTTACATTTTGACTCCCGTCCTTTGGAAATCTTTGAAATTTCATAACTCAAAAGTCCACTCTCCAATCTCCAGCGAGAAACCCTACTTCTCGACTTGATTAAGCACACATCTGCTAATTCCCTTTCAGAAACAAATCACACACACAACTCTACACATACTTCTGGGTCTGTTGACTTAGGAGTTTGTATTGGTTTTTATTGATCTCGTTGGTCAACGCCAATATGCGCGGTGTGCTTTCCCAGCACACCACACCTATTGCGGGTCCANATTATCTAGTCATCAAGTTTAAGAGTTCTAGTTTTCTATTCATTTCAAGAATGATTATATGTTGTAATATCATGTCTCTTAGAATATTCAAATGATAGGAACCTCATGAGAACACAACTACTAAAAGATGCTAATCCATAAATATAAGTTTAGGAATGCATTTAGGTTTTCCCTTTAGATAGTCCTAGTGAAGCCAATTTTTGATTAAGCATCTCCTCAAGCTTCTCCTCACTTTTATATTTTTTTTCTTTCTTTTCTTTTCTCTTTTTTATTTGGATTGCTTTCAATCCTATATATTTTTCTTTTGTTTTCAGGGATTGTTGTCAATCCTTTCTTTTTTTTTCAAGTGAGGATTACTATATCTAGATAACCTTTAATGATTTTGAACATCACCTTTCTTTCCCTAAATTTGAAACTCAAAGCATTCCTTTAACTTATAAATATTTCATAGCTTTTACATCATTTTGCCCCAATATTTTCTTCTCAAATAAATTTCCAAGATTCTTAATACTTCAAAATATAGTTTCCTTTACTTTAAATAGTTAAATATAGTCTTATTCTCTTATACTAAATATCTTAATCTACAAAATTAATTTTCATTACAAAAATATTCCTTTAAATCTAACATAATATTTAAATATCTACAAATTATAGTTCTCTGAATTAGATTTACTACATAAAATCATATTAATACTTTTTGAAAATATTTAAATTGACAACATCATAGTTAATCTTTTTCTTCCCTCCCCCAAACTTAAATTTTTAAATATTTTGCAATTAATTCTAAAAAATTTAGCAGGAAGAAAAAGTAAAAATTAAATCTACTTACTACTATAATATCCTATAAAATTCATATACATGCATAATCAGGATAGAATGACAGCATAAGAGAGTAAATCTAGCCTAATGCATGCATGCAATAATATTAAAAAAAAGGAAGTATATTCACTGTTAAAATTTCATTTTTCTTCCTACCCCCAAACTTAATTTTTACCATGTATAACATTTAGTGCAAAAAATATAAGTAGGAAGAAAAATAATTTAGAAATTACTATCAACCACAAATTTCTATCAAAAACATCTACAATTATTTATTAGGATAGAAAACATGTAGTAGAAAGTAAACCTAAATTAAACATGCTAGAGTGAATTTAACTAAACAAACTTTTAACTAGCATAGCATGTATCAACATTGAAATATAAAAATGTTCTTCAATTCTTATAAATGGTAACACAAACACAAACACAAACACAAACACACACAAGATAAATGAGGTCAATTCTTCCTCCATCTCATCACATCTCACTAACTTACTTCCAATTTCTAACGGAATCACTACACAAATATATTGGGTTCTTATAAATGATTTTATAGATTCTAATCCCAAAGATAAGATTATCCCCGATACATTGGTTCTCAAGCACCAACACCAGACATCACCATATCCCAATAATTAAGCACCTCTAGTAGTTATAAGGATAGTGTAAGATCATCCACAAGTTACTCATCTAATAGGTTCACGACTCCTATCAAATGAAAATAAAGTCCAAGAAAAGAAGTAACAAATATGAGATGGAACTATCACTGTTAAAATTCAAAATGTCTCTTATAAAACTAAAGTTCGGGTGAAACCTGAGTTGTAGTGGACTCGTCAATCCAACTACTACAAGAGAACATACAAGTCTAACCATAATAAGAATTTAAGGATTCATCTCCCTCATGACACACAAAAAGTAAATCAAACCACTTACAATCCAAACATCTACCAAACATCAAGCAAACAGATCAATCCACACTAAAGTAAATATAATACAACACTAACAATCATGACTCTTAAGCATATTAAATCAAACCACATAGATAACTATGGTTTGCCTCCCATAAAGCGTTTGATTTAATGTTGCTAGCCCGACAAATGATTCCATCTGGATCAAAATTCCAATTAAGTAATCCTCGATCAATAGCCCAATTTTTTCCATATCCAGGGATTCGNAAAGTAAACCTAAATTAAACATGCTAGAGTGAATTTAACTAAACAAACTTTTAACTAGCATAGCATGTATCAGCATTGAAATATAAAAATGTTCTTCAATTCTTATAAATGGTAACACAAACACAAACACACAAGATAAATGAGGTCAATTCTTCCTCCATCTCATCACATCTCACTAACTTACTTCCAATTTCTAACAGAATCACTACACAAATATATTGGGTTCTTATAAATGATTTTATAGATTCTAATCCAAAAGATAAGATTATCCCCGATATATTGGTTCTCGAGCACCAACACCAGACATCAGCATATCCCAATAATTACGCACCTCTAGCAGTTATAAGGATAGTGTAAGATCATCCACAAGTTACTCATCTAATAGGTTTGCGACTCCTATCAAATGAAAATAAAGTACAAGAAAAGAAGTAACAAATATAAGATGGAACTATCACTGTTAAAATTTAAAATGTCTCTTATAAAACTCAAGTTCGGGTGAAACCCGAGTTGTAGTGGACTTGTCAATCCAACTACTACAAGAGAACATACAAGTCTAACCATAATAAGAATTTAAGGAATCATCTCCCTCATGACACACAAAAAGTAAATCAAACCACTTACAATCCAAAAATCTACCAAACATCAAGCAAACAGATCAATCTACACTAAAGCAAACAAAATACAACACTAACAATCATGACTCTTAAGCATATTAAATTAAACCACACAGATAACTATGGGTTGCCTCCCATAAAGCGTTTGATTTAATGTCGCTAGCCCAACAAATGATTCCATCTAGATCAAAATTCCAATTAATTAATCCTCGATCAATAGCCCAATTTTTTCCAGATCCAGGGATTCATATAAAGTCCTCAAATTTAAAATTTTCTTTCAGCTCTTCCTTTTCATATTGATTCATATCCTTGATCCTCATATTTCTTTCTAGATCCAATATTCTTCTAGTAATTTTCTTAATTTGCATATTAATATCATCCTTGAAATTTATAAGAAATGGATCTTTATATGATAATTCAAGATCTCCTAAATTTTGGATCAGATTCTCTCTGGATAATTCAGATTTTATATCAATATCTTCTATGCTACTCTTCTGTTTCAAATTATCTTCCAATTCTTCAGGAATTTCTTCCATTAATCTTTCAATTTCCTTGCCCTTATCTCTCAACTCAAAGCTCTTTTGAAACAAATCCTCAAGTTATCTTCTAAATATCAGTTCAATAATTTTAAATTGCTCATAATTCATTTCCTTAGGATTTATCTCAGAGTCACTACATAAAATCTCTGGGGGTTNTCATATTTCTTTCTAGATCCAATATTCTTCTAGTAATTTTCTCAATTTGCATATTAATATCATCCTTAAAATCTATAAANTATAAAACTTCTCCTTCTCCCGAGCTTATTTTGATTCTCTATTTACTTAAGCTTGATTTCATGGCATCTTAAACATATGTAAGTGTTCGCCTCACTTAGAGGAGTCCATAAGATCAAACCCGAAGTTATTTGGTTGAGTCTAGGCCGAGATCTTAGGGTTTTAGTGTGGACGGACACGGGATCATTCTATCGAGGACGATGACGGGGAGCCGTTCGATAAAGCGTGTATCAAATAGACGGGGGAGATTGAGCCGGACAGCATTTCGGGGCATAAAGCGCGGGCCGAGTTAGCAGCTACATGGACGGCAACTTCCAACCAGAGCGTACACATGCCTTCGGATTGCCTAGGATCTAGTCAGCACGCGCTGTTTAAATAGATAAATAGGGCTTTTTCCTATTTATTTAAATACCATTAACTTAGAAAATTCATAACTTTGTGTAGAAAAAGTCACAAAATAAAATAAAAATACCCTTTTGCTCAGTGAACAAAGGAGAATAATGTGGAATAAATTTCAAGACAATGTTATGGATATTTTATTTTTAATTAATTAAACACTATTTTGAATTATTTGATTCGTCATGCTTAATGGCACATCACCTTGGCTTGGAATTTTAACATGTTGTAGTCTCTGTCAGGGGAAGTATTCTCTGATTTTTCCAAAGTCAGAGGAGCTTCCTATACAGAGACCCACATTTTTCAAGTTATTTCACATTATTTCTTTAAAATAATCATGGAAATTAGTATATTGGTTATATAATCCCAAGAAAATTTTGGAAGGTCCACCATGACCAGAGAAATCTCTGAAATTTCATGGGTCAAGTCATTTAAAATGTCCTTAAATTTTACAAATACTAAATCACTAAGATAATTAACTTTAGAAAATACATTTAAAATATCCTTAAATTTTACAAATACTAAATCACTAAGATAATTAATTTTAGAAAATAAAAAAATTTAAATGACTTGATTTTTGATCTTCATAATTTTGGAAAATATAAACATTTAAATGACTTGATTTTTGATCTCCACTATAATTTATGATCCAGAGGAGAAATTTAAACATTTAAATGACTTGATTTTTTATCTCCACTGTGATTTATGATCTAGAGAACTTGAAAATAATTAATTTTGGAAAATATAAACATTTAAATGACTTGATTTTTAATCTCCACTGTGGTTTATGATCTAGAGAACTCATCCATAAAAGTTTCAAAATATTTTGAGTTCATTTAATAACTTAAATTGATTTTTAAAGATAAATTCCACTCAATTTCAAAATATTTTGAGTTCATTTGATAACTTAAGTTGATTTTTAAAAATAAATACCACTTTTGACACTTTAAAATATTTTGAGTTCATTTGACACCTTAAGTTGATTTTTAAAGATAAATACCACTTTTAACACTTGAATGATTTTGAGTTCATTTGACAACTTAAATTGATTTTTAAAGATAAATACCACTCTTGGCATTTAAATGTTTTTTTAAATTAAAATATAATTCAAAAAATTATGAAACTTAGTTTTTTTTAAGTTCTCTGTGATTAGGGGTATTTTTTAAAAATAAAATCTTGATTTTAGCCTATTCTAAATATTTAAATAATTAAAAATTCATAAAAATCATAAAAATAATAAAACTCATGTAAATGTTCTAAATTGTTTCCTAATCACTTAGGAACAATTAAAATATTTTTCCTGGTTTTCTAAACTGAATTTTAAAGCTTAAAAATAATTTTTAAAGGCTAAAAAATGAGTTTACACTAAAATAATTTCAATAAATCAAAGAAAAATCAGAAAAATATGAATTTCAAAGCTTAAAAATAATTTTTAAAAGGCTAAAAATGAGTTTTCACTAAAATAATTCCGATAAATCAAGGAAAAATAAAAAATATATAAAATTTGGTTCTCTGAGTTCTCTGACTTTAGGGAGATTTTTCAAAAATACAAAATTTAATTTACACCACCTGAAATATTTTATTTTTATTAAATAACCCAGAATTTAAAATAATTCTAATAAATCACAGAGAATTCAAAAAATTATGAAAATTGATCAAAAGGCTCTTCTAGTTTACGTCTACCTCGAGTAGGAATTTCAAGGGATTATAATTTACCTTGGTCAAGTTAGGAATTTTCTTTGAAAAATCCTATGTAAAAATTTCAAGGGATTAGGCTTTGTCTTGGTCAAGTTATGGAATTTTCTTTGAAAAATCCTATTTTTGCATAAAACTATATATATAAATTAAATTAAATTTTAAAAAATCACATTTTCTCCTCTGATGTCTTAATTGACCCATAAATGAGGTAGGATAAAAATTTGAAAGTCATTTGAATTGAATTTGGCAAATTATGAGATGCTAGAGCCTTAGGGTCAAATATGTAATTTTGGAAAGGAGGGAAAATGGGTAACCTCTGATCTTAATCAATTTATTTGATGATTGAAACACAAAGANTGCTAGCTCCAAGCTCCTGTCGCGACGAGTTTGAGTTATCTAGTGTGTCAAGTTATAACATCAAATCAGGTGGTNCCTCGGAATCCTAAGACGAGTTAGGGCTTATATTGTATAGCAGAGCTATGCAAAGGCCTAAAGATAAGGTGAAAATTTATGTTGCATAAGAAAACAACCTCAAAGTCCTATGGCTTTGTTGTTTAAGTCTAAGGAAGATTGGTTTAGCTGGGGAAGACAGGCTTTGCTGTTGAAGATGGCCGTACTGCCCAACATGCTAGCTCCAAGCTCCTGTCGCGACGAGTTTGAGTTATCTAGTGTGTCAAGTTATAACATCAAATCAGGTGGTCCTATGGTTGAAGTTTTTTTAAATTTTATGAGGGCATATTAAAGTTGATTAGAGCGACACCGGTTAGGATCCTACGGTTCCCTGGTTCCGGCATCACTATTTTCTATTGGATTCACTTAGTTCAAATGAACTTACTAAACTTAAACTTAATGAGTTCCATAATTTCATTTAAACTGTGGGAAGCCTCGTTAGCAACCGTAGGTTACCTCCTCCGAGAGATTCCCGATCATCCCATAGAGACATCTTAATTAAGTTAAATTTGTGGTTTTATATGATGTTTGTGATTAAGTTTTGAGTTGTTTTATATTTTGCATGTTGTGGCGGTGAATTTCTTCTTAGTTGATTTTAGTTTTGGTTTTGATTATGGTTATGGTTAACATGCAAGTTTATGTAGGTAAATGCAAGCATGAAACATGTAAGGAAAAGGTAGAAGAAAGACAGTACTATAAACTATAAAAGCGTATCTGGCAAGTCTTCTCGTTCCACCACCTGAAACTTAAAATGCATGTTAAGGCAGTTTATGAAGAGCCGAAAAGGTGAGATTTTGGTAATTTTCCTAACCCTATGTCATATCTTTGTGGGTCATTAGAATTTTAATTAAGGATGATTCCATTGAGCAAAGATTATTAAGTTTAATAGACCTCTGAGGTATTCAACAAGTTAGGAGGAGGAAGTAGGTCCATGCCTCCTTCTCACCAACTGATGAAAAGCCTCGAGTCCATTTGAACTTATTATGTTACTTAATGATTCATCCTGTAAATATCCTTATTGCTCTTGAGTCCATTTAAACACATTATGTTGCTTAATGGTTCATCCTGTGAATACCCTTATTACTCAGCGAACATTAGCGTCTTAATTATCCCTAAGAATAGGGTAATTATCATTTATCATTTAATTTGAAAATTATGTGGGTGAAGACCCTCGAAGAAGCAAGTTAAAAGAATAGGGTAATTATCACTTGTGATTCAATTTAAGAATTATGTGGGTGAAGACCCTTAAAAAGAATAGGGTAATTATCACTTATCATTTAATTTGAAAATTATGTGGGTGAAGACTCTTAAAGAGAATTTGTCATTTAATTTAAGAATTATGTGGGTGAAGACCCTTAAAGGGGCAAGTTAGTGTAATTGGTAATTATCACTTATCATTTAATTTAAAAATTATGTGGGTGAAGACCCTTAAAGAGGCAAGTCAGTGTAATTTGAATACTTAACCAAATTTTTAATCCTGTATGAGGACCCTTAAAAGGGCAAGTTAGTGTAATTTGAACACTTAGCCAAATTTTTAATCCTAATTGGACGCCTTAAAGGGGCAAGTTATTGTAATTTGAACACTTAGCCAAATTTTAATCCTAATTGGACTTGGGTGTTTCAAGGATGTTTGATTTAATTATGTTTATTTCTCTAATCCTCGTTTAGTCAATTTTAATTTGGTCCNCCCTTTGAAATTCCTTGAAGATAATATTTCTTGATTTTTATCGAGAGTCTTCTTAGGTTACTTTGGTCATTTTAGATGTAATTAACTATAGGGGCTTGCCCTTATAGAAAACATGACCGAACCCAGATTAATATAAACCCTATTTAATCCTTTATATTAAATAGGGGAACTTGTCGGCAAATACAAAGGTTTCGCAGACCAAACGGACGTCATACTTTTCTTAGTTTATTTGATCGAGCCTCATCCTCAAGTCTGGTGTTTATTCTTCAGGATAGATTTGAGGTATAGTGCTCTTTCATTTTAAACTATAAAAAATATGCGGTCAGTTTGATTTCACACTTCAACGTCCTTCCGAAGCGGGCGACGAGATTTCAATTCCGGCAACCGACAGCTTCTTACGGGCAACTCCCCACAAACCAACCTGAAATATCGCCGACAAAGTAATTAGGCTTAGATTTAGAAAATTGTACTGTCGTAGAAACTGTTTTGTGTGAAAAGTGTTTTTATATGAAAAAGCATTAAAAAAAACTATTTGTATGAAAAATAAAGTGTTCGTAAAAATGTTTTGATGTGTTGAATATATTTAATCTGTTATTTTTTAATTGTTAATGTATTGTTTGTGGTGTTGTGTATGCTAAATACAGGATCTGTAGGACTTGTGTCTTATGTTCCCGAGTTTGAAAAAAAGAAAAAAAATAAAAATACAAAGAGGACTCAAAAAACTAGAAATGAAAATGGAAAACTCTCAAGATAATGACTTGGAAAATCATCATACTTCATTGAGGGATTACAAAAATCCTACGATAGATTAAATTCACTCAAGTATACAAAACCCTGTCGTAAAGCTGAACTCAATTTGAAATAAATCCTGAGATTATCCAACTGGTGCAGAACAATCAGTTTGGGGGAACTCCTTGAGAGGATCCCTATTTACACTTATCAAATTTTATAGAACTATGTGCTATATTTCGTTATAACGGTATGTCAGACGATGCAGTTAGACAAGGCTTTTTCCTTTCTCACTAAGGGATAAGGCTAAAATGTCGTTATACTCATTAACACCTGGCTCTATTAAAAATTGGGAGGAGTTAACTCAGAAATTCTTAACTAAGTATTTTCCACCTTCAAGGACAATTAAACTTAGAAAAGATATTATCTCATTTTGTCAGTATGAAAGGGAATCAATATACGAAGCTTGGGAAAGATTTAAGGAACTCCTAAGAAAGTGTCCACATCATGCTCTGCCTGATTGGTTAATCATTCAAACTTTTTATAATGTGTTAGTAGAATCCCTTAGGTTTATAATTGATGCTGCTGCTGGTGGATCATTAATGTCAAAACTATTTGATGATGTGTATGCGTTAATTGAAAATATGGCTACAAACGAATTTCAATGGCCTCTACAATGGTAAATCCTAAAATAGTAGTCAGTGTTCATTATTCAGATATAATTACAATTCTTACATCTTAAGTTGTCGCAATATCAAGGAAGTGGTTCAATTTGGAATGAACCAGCCTCAACTCACTCCAGTAAATGAGGAAAGTCCATTAGGGCATATGATTGATTCTAACTTATTATATGATGCTTTAAATACCATAAACAACCCATATTCTAACTTTTACAACCCAGGTTGGAAGAACCATCCTAATTTTAACTGGTATCATACTACTGACGAGGGAAACCAAAAATGGGAAAATAATCATGCAAATCCTAATGGGAGTTGGAATAATCAGGGGAACACAAACTATAGACCTTCATATCCACCATGCTTTAATAATGATCAAAAATTTGAGGATAAGAAGATGTATATGGAAGAAGTGGTATTACAAATGGGAAACCAGTTGCAAAGTCAAAATGTTACGATTAAAAATATAGAGAGTCAACTGGGAAAAANCACTCTTGTGAAGGTGTGGGCACAAGCAATTTGAGATTTGGTGGAGTGTGAAGGTGTATTGGGTTCTATCCTGGTTTCCGGCAGGGTTTTGCTCAAAATTGAGCTCCAGCAATGGGAATGGGTGAGGGAAAATGGTTGGAATGCACTGAGGGAATCTTAGGGAAGCTCTGCGTGAAGTTTGGAGAGGCCTCTCAAAGAAAATTTTAGCACCTTGTTTAACGGCCATGGAGGTGGCCTTTTATAAAAATGGGGCTATGGTGGCTGGCATGGCCAATTAGGAGGTGTAATGTGGTGTTTAGGTGCAGGGCAGAGGAGCTCCATAGTTTGATTTGGATGAGCTGGCGTCTAGGTTTTATTTGGGTGAGAGGCCATGGGAGTGGCTCTTAGTTTTGGGCTTTTCCGGCCACTATGCTGGCCGGCCGACCAGGGGGAGGTGGCTAGGAGCTCATAGAATCAAGAGGAATCCATTAGAGCAATTTAATGCAAATGTGCTTGGATTTGTCAAAGATATCTTAAGCATGTTCATTTTTTGAAATAAGATCCCTTAATTTGGGGGACCTTTGTTCCATGGCTTGATTTAGGTGATTTCATTGTGTTTGGACTGGTCACTAAGTCCAACTAATGGCTGTGGTGGAGTTAATTTGGTGGCTTTAGGGTGGTTAGGTCACATTTAGTGCATGGGTCCAAGTGGGTGCAAATGACCAAAACTTGGGTTTGGGCTAAGTTAGCCATGTCAGTTGGCCTAAATAATTGTTGCATTTGGTGTATATGATCATAAGGAACAACTTTGGTGAAGAACGGAAGTGGTTTTGAGCTCAATTGGAGGGTCAATTTGACGGAATTTTGAACTTTAATTAATTTGGTCATGTTGGGCTAGGCTTGGGTCTAGGTTGGGTTAGCCTTGGGCTAAGTCCAAATTGATTGTTATAAATGGTCAATAGGGACCTCATGAAGAGTTTTCAACATGAATTGGATGCCAATTTGGAGGTTAAGGCAATCAATTGGGTGAAATTTAGGGACTTAGCCAATTTGGGGCTAAATTTAGGAATTTTATATTTAGGCCAAGATCAAATGGATTTGAGTCTTCACAAAGGTAAATTGATGGTTGGTTTTGATGTATAGGAATGTTATCAAGATTTTTCAACATTAATTGGGGCCAATTGACTAGGCTATGTGTTCAATTTGGTGAGATTAGGTCATATGGTCAAAATTGGGGTTTTGACCTAAATAAAAATTGAGCTCCAATAATGAGCCAATTAGGCTTAGATTTGGTTTAGTTTGATCATATGAAAAGTGAATTTGAGTTTAGAATTGGAATTGGGGTCAATTGAGATTAAATTGACGGACACTTGAGTTGGATTTGGGGAAATTTGGGTCTTTAAAGGGTAATTTTGGGATTTTGGTCAAAGATGGTCAAATTGGCCAAATTGGATCATGTGGTAGTTGAGAGAAATGCAATTGGAAATATTTAGGATTTATTGGGATTTTCTGGGAATTTTTGGAATTTTTTGGGATTTTGAGCTATGGAGGGGGTATTTTGGTAATTTGGGGTGTTTTAGGGGTAAAAGGCCAAGATGGGTATTTTGGTAGAGTTGAGGTACCAATCATCACCAAAAAGCCATGGACCAATGGAAATCCCATTTTGGGTCCTCTACATAGTGGTCTTAGCTAAACCATAGCCTCAGGGCTAGTAGGTTTAGAGGACCTTCTACATGAGTATCCCAAAAGATCAAGGGATCCGGACTAGAAATTTGAGTTCAAGGTTGTGGGTAATTGTGAGTGTAGATGAGTGTAGATGAGAGTAGTGAGTGAATTAGCTCCCAGGGTCAACTCTAAGGTCCAGCAATCCTAAGGGTGACTCATCTTAAGTTTCCCCCACAGTGACCCCACCTACTAAGTATTTAGAGGTTGAGAGCAATATGTGGAACTTCAAGTTGAGTGGAGAAGAGTTTGGAATTTCTAGTGGTGAGGGTTCCATGTCTAGTTTTCTAGGAATAGTCAACAGGAAAAGTCCTATGGCTAGA
>JXCR01091121.1:98144-110238 GCA_002079205.1 Phalaenopsis hybrid cultivar | reverse complement strand
CATGTATTCAGAGGTACAACCTTCTCATAGCTTGTAAGGAAACAGTTCCTCCAACTCCGGGTCCTGCTGGAATCCATATGGTATTTTACTGTCATCCATTCTGCGGAAGGTTACAGACACCCTACGGCGTCGTACTCCTGGAATGCAGTGCTTAGCCACGTCTGCACCATTGCCCTTGAGAACAAGTACTGAACCAACTGGAAGAGGAATCTCCACAGCTCCTCTGAATTCGCTAGGGCCGATTATATCGATTTCTTTTCCAAACAGAATATTGCTCTTACTCATGAATGAGACCGTGCAGAAAGGCCTCACAAAGTTATTATGTTCAATGTGCGGGGGAATGCAGTCACCTTCTTCATAAATGTTGATGATGCAACTATTAGGAATGCAAGTAGCGGGTAGAATATTCCACTTGACCATTCTCTTTATCATCCACTATATCATCGGTGGTAGCGAATCCACTTGGTAGTATCTGAGGATCCCAGGCGGATTCCGCTGTCTGTCGTTCATAAAATTATAGCAACAGCCGCATTGGATGGTGATTCTTCCCTTTCCTCACATCTATTTCTTCAGCTCGGAATACGTTCTTTCCATGAGAAGGCTCGCTCGACCTTTATCTCTTAAATCAAAGATGCATTCCAAAATGCTTCTTTCATCAGTTTCAGAGAAAAGGACCCTGGTATATAGCTCCAGGCCCTCCAATATGTTGATAAACTTTCCCTAAACCTCTTCATAGAACTTGAATTCTCTTTCGTTTACCTTGCTTATTTTGTAGTATTCTACCATACCGGGAGTTGGCAGCTTGCTGGGGCGTTCCTTGCTTCAGGCCTCGGCGGGAATCCAAACCGGTGCTGGCCGATCCGGAATATGAGATTCAGCCTCAAGTGGGATGTATGATCCTGGGCTCCGTGGTGCGCGCTGATCCGTCCCCAATGGGACATACGACTCATTTGCCACAAAATCTGGAGTCTGAGACTCGTTGGTGCTTGAAGTGTATTCTTCTAAGGTACTGAAACGCTATAGATGTAGAATGTTGCAGTCCGGGCATTCTACAAATGCGCCCGTTACTGATGTCCCAGCTGGTATTTCAACGTTGCATGTTGGGCAACCTCTGCACAAGATATCTGGGACCCGGGGCACATCTGATCCTTTCGCAAATCCTGACTCTTCATCTGTAGTGGGCAGGCTGGTAGAAGTTTCTCTCAGATCTGGATCGTAAATATGTCCCTCAGGAATGGGGGTAAGAAAACTGCTCACGTCTCTTTGGCGCTTGCGCTCCTGTCACAGAAAGGCTCTCTGTTTCTTTCGGCTTGCATTTCTGCGTTGCGTCCTGCGGAGTGGAGTATTTGGTAGTTATTCGCTGTGGGTGGCTATTAAGCCCCTTGCTGGAGTAGCTTTCATGGAGGGCAGTCGGCTGAGCCCCTCCATCGGATCTTGTTCTGTCATCACGTTTTTACCTTTACGTGACACATCGTCTTGAGTGGTCACTCTCAACAGTGAAGGTAGTCTCTTCTTTTCTTCATTGCTGACCACGTCCATTAGAGGACCGTCATAGTCCATATCAATATTGTTGAAATCAATGTTGAATCTACGACACCTCCTTGTGGCGTCATCTCTTCATTCAGTGCAAGGTTCCAGCCGTCTTGGAAGGCAAAGATCAGCCTCTGTCCTGACATTTTTCTACAGACGACAGAAAGAAACATCAGTGGGCTGAAGTTTGGCATGAACAAGAACAAAACAGAGTATTTATTAAAGTAAATTTTAGTTTGTTTTGATGAAAATTATTACTCATTTTATGTGTGAGTTTTGTTTAATTTAATGGAATATTTAAATCCAAAAGTAGAAACGAGAACGTGTAAAGTTCAAAAAATTTCTCAAAA
Organism: Phalaenopsis hybrid cultivar; assembly: GCA_002079205.1. Lineage (NCBI taxonomy): Eukaryota > Viridiplantae > Streptophyta > Magnoliopsida > Asparagales > Orchidaceae > Phalaenopsis > Phalaenopsis hybrid cultivar. Next base: position 108,358 of record JXCR01091121.1, on the reverse strand, counting down.
CTTTCATTATATTGAGGTTAATTACAAAATTTAGACCGTGTGGTAGACATTTGGCCATATAGATAACCTTAAAACAATCAAAGTTTCAAAGTTTCAAAGCAAGCAAAGGCAAGCGGAGGCAGGCGACATCAGGCTACGTAATAGTTTTTTAGGTATCATCCATTTATCGGTAACATGGGTCTTTCACCCTGAAAATCCACTAATTGGTAGGCTCCTCCTATATAAACCTTCTCAACGACAAATGGTCCCTCCCAAGTTGGCTCAAACTTCCCACCTATTTTGCGGCGAGCAAGAATGGGTCTTTTGAGCACAAGTACAAGGTCACCAATTTTGAATGTCCTTGGGCGGACCAATTTGTCATGGGCTTGTACCATCTTTGCTTGGTAGAGCTCCAAATATTGCTGTGCTTCCAATCATTTTCCCTCGAGACTCCCCAGTTCTTCAAGTCTGAGTTTTACTCTTTCTTCTGTTGTGAGTTGGTTGGCAACGGCGATTCTGAGAGATGGTGTCTAGATTTCTAGCGGTAGCATGACCTCAGTCCCGTACACGAGCATATAAGGTGTACACGGAGTGGGAGTCCTGAAAGTCATCCAGTAGGCCCACAAGGCTTCTAACAGCTTGTTATGCCAATCCATTTTATTTTCATCCAGTATTTTCTTCAAAATCTGTACCAATGTCTTGTTGAAAGCTTCAACCAGACCATTTGCTCTGGGATAGTAAATTGTAGAGTATCTTCAATCTATCCCATGTCTTCTGACGAAATTGTTGATCTTCGTACTTTTAAAAGCTGTCCCATTGTCAGAGATTATTCTTCGTGGTACTCTGAAATGGTAGACGATTTGGCCTTTAAAAAAATGAAGGACGTGCTGTGCCGTAACCTCACGTAACGGTACTGCCTCTGCTCATTTTGAGAAGTAATCTGTAACAGCAAGTATGAATCTGTGCCCTTTAGAAAATGGAGGTTCTATCGAACCTATTATGTCTGTGCCCCAACACTCGAATGGCCATGAGGCAACAGTTGGGTGTAGCACATTTGGAGGCTGGTGTAAGTCCTCCCCATGCACTTGGCATTGGAGACATCTTCTGGCTGTATCCATGCAATCAACCATCATTGCTGGCCAATAATATCCGAGTCTTTTGATCTTCATTTTTATTTTTGGTCCCGACTGGTGAGCGCCACACAATCTGGCATGTACCTCTCTGACAATATTTTGTGCTTCGGCTCTGCTCAAACACCGTAGCCACATTTGGTCGAAAGATCTTCTGTAGAGAACATTTCTCACCAGGGCGTAAGACATGGACCTTCTTGTGATGTGGTGCGTCTCAGACTTGTCAACTGGAAGCTTCCTAGTATGCAAATATTCTATTAATGGCTTGCACCAATCTTTGTTGATGTCTGCAACTGTATTTATTGTTTCTTCTTTTTCAAGTTTGTGTAGAGTTTCAAAGTCGCTTCGAGACAAGATTCGTCTTTCTTGCACCATGACTTTGATGGAATCCTCGGGGGACACGCCATTTCCTTAGCAAGTTTTGCTAAAGCGTCGGCATGAGCATTATCTCCCCGAGGAATCTGGTAGAAAGTCACCTTAGGAATCTGCTCCAGAAGCTTCATCGTGTACAGATGGTATTCTGCTAATCTTAGTTTTAGAATTCTGTATCGTCCGACTTGCTGGATGACAAGTTGAGAGTCACCATAAATGGCAATGTTCGTTATATCCATCGAAATTGTTGGATGACAAGTTGAGAGTCACCATAAATGGCAATGTTCGTTATATCCATTGAAATTGCCAATGCCGTTGAGAGTCACCATAAATGACAATGTTCGTTATATCCATCGAGATTGCCAATTCCAATCCGGTGATTAAAGCTTCATATTGTGCTTCATTGTTGGTTCACGGCTCCGTCAGGTGGTACGAGAACCTCAACATACCCTTATCTAGCGTAATAAAGATCAAACCAATCCCTGCCTTGCCTGGTATAACTGTGCCTGATCTCTTGACTTTCCTGGCTGAAGAAGCACCATCGAAGTACATTTCCCAGAGCTACGCACTAGAAAATTCCATTTGTAGTATTCGCTCGTCTGATAACTCGTCGTTGAGAGAGGACCCAGCTGGCAGTGGGTGTGCAGCGAGAAAGTCTGCTAAAATCTGTCCCTTGATAGCACGGAGGGGCACAAAAGTTATATCAAATTACAATAAGATCATTAACAATCTCGCTAAATGTCCGGAGAGTGTCGGTCGGGTCATCAAATATTGCAATGAATTAACTTTTGAAATTAGGGTAATCTTGTGAGAAAGCATGTAACGTCGAAGCTTTTGAGCGGCAGCCAGACAATGCTTTTCAATAGGTGGATACCTTATCTCCGTCGGTATTAGACGACGACTCAATTAGTAGAGAGCATTTTCTTTTCCCTCCTCATTGACTTGAGCTAAGAGGGCTCCAAGAGAGTCATCTAAAGCCACGGTATAAAGTATCAACGGCTTCCCTTGGATAGGGGCTGCCAAAACAGGGGGTGTCATTAAATATTGTTTAACGTCCTCAAAGGCCCGCTGGCACTTCTCTTCCCAAATAAATTTAGCGTCCCTTAAATTAATGCCGAAAGGCTGACACCTACCTGAGAGATTAGAAATAAAGCGTCTCAGATATGTCAACTTCCCCTGGAAGGAACGTAGTTGCTTCAAGGTTTTAGGGGGAGGCATTTTCAAGATAGCTTTAATTTTATCGGGCCCGATCTCGATTCCCCGTTGACGGACAATGAATCCTAGAAATTTCCCGGAGGTGACGCCGAAGGTGCACTTTAAGGGATTCATTTTAAGGTCATATCGTCGTAACCGTTCAAACACAATCCTCAAATCGTACAAATGGTTTATTTTTTGCATATCGTCGTAACCGTTCAAACACGATCCTCAAATCATACAAATGGTCTATTTTTCATTTACTTTTGATGACCAGATCATCCACGTAGCATTCTAATTGATTGTGAATGAGGTCGTAAAAAATCTTCGTCATTGCACGCTGATATGTTACTCCGGCGTTCTTTAGGCCGAACAACATCACTGTGTAGCAGAAGATTCCAATCGGTGTTTTGAAAGCTGTAAGCGCTGCATCCTCGGGAGCCATCTTAATTTGGTTATATCCCGATGATCCATCCATGAAGGAGAAAATTTCATGTGTCGAAGCGATATCCACCATCATTTCTGGTATAGATAGTGGAAACTCGTCTTTTGGACATGCTTTGTTCAAATCTCTGAAATCGACACAAACACAGATCTGTCCATTTTTCTTTTTAACCGGTACAATATTGGCGAACCACGTGGGATACTGCTCCTCTTTAACAAAGTTGGCGTCTATCAACTTCTTCACCTCGACGATGACTTGTTGTTCTATTTCAAGGCGCATTCTCCTTGGAGCTTGTTTTACTGGGGTTACGCTCTTTCCACCCCAAGTTTATGGACTGCAACCTCTGCTGACAGCCCTGACATTTCATCGTAGCTCCATGAAAAGCAATCTTTAAATTCTGCTAATAGTTTGACGTGTTCTGCAGATTCTTCGTCATCAAGTAGAGAACTTATAAATGTAGGCCAGGATCTTCAGTCCCGAGGTTAATCTCTTTCAATTCATCGATAGTGGATTTAATTTCTTCCTCAAACTCTGGCGGAGCATCTTCTATTGGTTGATCAGTTCATCGATAGTGGATTTAATTTCTTCCTCAAATTCTGGTGGAGCATCTTCTATTGGTTGATCGGTAGAGTCATCCTCTATATTAAGACAATCCTCTTCTGACTCGCTAGTAACAGCCATGCAAAATTCAGAATCATCGACTGGTCCAACTGTACCAATTTTGAGACCTTTTGAATTGGGAGTTTGACTTTTAGTATTCCACAATTTTTCAAAAAGTTGAAATTTATCTTTCGGCTTTTGTTTTGGTAAATTTTCCTATACCATTCCATAGGTTTTCAAAAAGTTGAAATTTATCTTTTGGCATTTGTTTTGGTAAGTGTACCTGTTGAATTAATTTTGAACACAAGGCGAGAAGTAACCAAAAGGTAATTCCATTAATTCATTAGAATCAACATCCAAACTTACATGTTTTTCAAGCTCAGTAGAGGTAGAAGCGCAGTAAAATTTGATTGGCTTTGAACCAACATTACGAACTTCCTTGACCTCTAAACTCTCGACCTTTTGAGGAAGAATCGGAGTGTGGGTCATAGTATTCACATAGTGGTTTATCCGATCATACATTTTTTCATATTCATTCCTTTCTGTATCTTCTAGGGATATCTTGTACTGAGGTTTTTTCTGCTTTGTCATCATTACCTCATCTTTAGGACTATCTTCATCACCAATGTTGATAGTTGGCCTAGTCCGTTCAACAATTAAATTGATCTTTCCTTGTCCGCGTCCCCGGCCTCGACCTCGGGTGTGTGAACTAGAAGAACCTCCACCAACTTATTGTAGGGGAGTGGTAGAAGGTTGTTGAAGTGGAGTTGTATGGCCTTCTTTTTGTGATCCTTCTAAATCTTTATCTTTGTTTGTAAAAATTTCGCGAGAGAAGACAGTCTTCTTTGGAGGCGCGTAGTAGGCAGCATCTTCATGGATACCAACTTCTTATACTAAAAATGGTTGTAGGTCAATTTTCTTGACCATCTTTCTGGTTATTTAATGCACTGGTGTAGGGATGATGGAACCATATTATGCTCATGAATCCATGGTCGACCTAATAGAGCGTTAAAGATGCACTGAAAATGGTTGTAGATCTCCCTTGATGCAATTTTCTTGACCATCTTTGCGGTACTTGCACTGGTGTTGAGATGATGCACCATGTTATGCTCATGAATCCATGGTCGACCCAATAGAGCGTTAAAAGAGGTCTCGGCGTCAATGATATGAAATTTAACGGTTGTTACGAGTTCTCCGACCTTCATAAGTAATGAAATTAATCCAAGGGCTCTTTCTCCCTTTTGGTTAAATCCTCTTAGCATTATCTTATCAGGGATGAGCTCCTGAGCGTCAAAGTCCAAATATGCTAACGTCTGTAGACTCATCAAATTAAGAGATGCTCCAGGATCCACTAAAACTCTGGATAACACAAATTTTCCAATGTTGACGGAGATGTAGAGCGGACGGTTGTGGTCAGCGGCACTGAGCAGCAAGTCTTCATCTGTGGAGGTTACCCCTGACTATTCTCTCAATGAGAAAATTTCATCTGAGGATGTGGTAGCCAACTGAGCTAAGCAAATTTCTTGATCTAGCAAAGCTACTTTGACAGGATCAGAGCGTCGTAGATGCTTAGTCGAGCAGGCAACTTCCTAAGATGAGCTATCTATCAGAGCGTCGTAGATGCTTAGTCGGGCAGGTAACTTCCTAAGATGAGCTAGCACATTGTAGTCTACTTTGTATGATCCTCTGATTTTGTCTTGATTATGTGGTTCTTCCACTGGAGGAGGTGGGGGAATCTCTTCTCGGGTCATTACCTATTTTCCTTTGTCTGCTGTAGCTGTTCTTGGTGGTAACACCTTTCCGCTTCTTACGTTGACTTCTGTGATTTCTTCTTCTTATGGTATCATTGTTGAATCTGGTGTCTTTTCCTCTTCGTCAGAAAGATCTAAGTTGATGGCAAACGGTGCACCATGACGCTCGAGAGTTGGCTCTTTGTTATCGGTGCTGTCATAAGCGATATCATTGATGTCTTCTTTGGACTTGACAACAAGTTTGTCGGACTCAAGTACGATTTGAGGATCATTTTGGGGATCGAGATCGCAATTAGCTTGGTCATAATTAGTCAGGTTATTACCAGAAATAGTCAAAACGTAGCCGGAATCACAACCATTATATTCATAAGACCCTGGAGGGACAAAAAGATAATCATACAAAGTCAAGGGTTCGAGGATTTTCTTCCCCAAATCCAAGACAACTAGTCTAGTAGAGGCAACCCCTATCCTACCCCTTGTGCTATCAATCTTGGCAGCGATGCTTTTCTTTTTCATGTTCTTTGTCCTTGACGATGACGGATTTTTTGGTGAAATCTTCATCTCGGGCTCTGTATGCTACAGACTCTGAATGGAGGCTTGTTTTGATGCAGACTGTAGCTTGTTCTGTATCTTCTTGGATGATCTACTCCATACCTCATTCCATCCTTCTTCGGTATTTGTGGAAGCTTGTTTTGATGAATCCTGTATTCGATTGAGGACCCTCTTGAGTTCATCCCAAGTTGTACTCTATCCATCTGTTCCGACATATGGATCAATTGGGGAGATTGACTCAGTTGAAATCATGTTTATGGAACCTTTTTCAGGTTCTCTCAAATACTCCTTTGAGATTGTTATATTCTCTTCCTTGAGGTTCTTCTCGAGCCAGTCTTTAAAGACGAAGCATTTATCTATAGTGTGTCCAAGCAACCGATGGTACGGGCAATAATTTGGTTCATTCTTCTTATCCACCTCTTCGAGTTCTTTTGGATCAGGTAGTTTGAATTCTAGTTTCTTCATCAAGATTTTGAATATTTTAGGTACAACTTCATCTTTGAAGGAGTAAACAACTTTCTATCGCTCTAAAAGGGATATTCTTTTACCTGCTGTTCGAGGTGATCCCTCCTGAGACGGCCGTTGGTTGGATTGACTGCTCTGTTTCTGAGAGTACTGTGATGAAGACTGATGATGATCTTCTGCATATATCTTTATTGGCTGCTTTCCTTTGTCGACAGTTGTGACTACACCTGATTTCTTTTAGAACACTCTGGTCACCTTAGCCTTTTCATGCGGCTCCATGTGCTTCATTTCTTCTTGAAGACTGCTGGATTTACTGAGTAGCTTCTCATTCATGCGGCTCCATGTGCTTCATTTCTTCTTGAAGACTGTTGGCTTTACTGAGTAGCTTCTTGAAGGATTTGATGGTGAGTCCCTTAAGCATGAAAGCTACTCGCCCATTAATGCTTTTGAGTAGAATCTCAATCGCTTGATGTTCCTGTAGCTTAGGTTCACATTTCATGCTAAGGTTTCTCCACCTCAAAATATAGTCTGCCAAGGTTTCACTAGGCTTCGGTTTCTCTATCATGAGCTCTCCAATAGACACATGATGCTGCGCCCCAGCAAATCTTTTCACAAATAACCATTCCAACTCAGAAAATGTTTTAACTGACCCGTTGGGCAAGTCAGTGTACCAGTCGAAAGCAATCCCTGACAAGCTGCTGACGAACTGCTGGCAGAGTAGAGCTTCGCTATTCCTCCTGTAGCCATAATTGGCTTGAAAATGTGCTATGTGCTGTTTGGGATTTCCAGTCTCATCGAATATCTTGAAGTTTGGGCTCACAAAACCCTTGGGGAAAGGGACGGCATCGAACTCCTCCGGGTAAGGTCTACCCTTTAAAATTGATGCACCGCCCTTGAACTGGGCTAAGGCCTCCCGTACTTGTTCAACCATTTGTTTGAACTCTTTTTCTGGCATGGCACCTGATGGAAAATCCTTCTTTGATTGTTCTTCTTTGTTTGTTGAAGTAGCCTCCCTTCTTTCATCTGCGATGTGTATGATTTCTGGCTGATTAATCTCTGGAGAAGCCAATCTTGGTGCTTGTGATTGCCCCTGAGTGGTGGTCATGGCGGTCATAGCTGCAGTCATTTCTTCTATTCTTTTCTCCAGTAGAACAACTTGTTCATCTCTGAGGAGGATAACCCTACACAGCTCATCTACGACATTCTCTTCAGTGTGAGGTTGAGCCTCGCGCGCAGATGCGGTAGCTCTGGTTTCAATCACATGAACATCCATGAAATCTTCCTCCAAGTAATCACTGTAATCAAAATCCTCGTCTTAACTATTGATGGAAACTCCGTGTTCTTGAGCCAACTCAGAAATCTCGATCCTGAGTTTCTCAACCATTTCCTAAATCATTGATTCCTTGATTTCTTTAAGATCTGAAGGACCTTGATGGAAATCCTCAACTTGTTCTTCCATCTCGCTGGCTATTGTCGCGACGATGTCAGATATTTCAGGCACTGGTTTTACTTTCTGTCCTGCAGGCTCACTGAACTGTATCGGTGCAGCGACCTTGGGTACCCATACCCTCTTCTTCTTCAACAATGATGTCTTAGGGAGGGGTGTCTTAGTAGAGACATCGGTATGTCGAGGGAAGGTATGCTCCTCGTGGTGTAGACCGGCTACAGTGTCAGGTAATCATCTTGTCTTTCTTTCCATGATTACAGGAATAACGGGTAAACCTCTCGGACCTAGTCTTGACTTAATTGGCCGGCGACCTGCGGTCCTGGTGGTAGAATGATCGGTGGTGACTATAGCAGTATCAACTCGATTTTCCAAACGGAGCCAGACGGGAACACGGGTAGGTGACATTATAGTCGACCTATGAGATTTTCTATCCTTTAAAATTTCATTCTTCATATGAGGGGAAATTGCATATCCCACTTGTTTAAGTAACTCACTAACCGAACATCCTTCTTTAGTAGCAAGCCTTCTGAAGATTGCACTAACTCGGGTGATGGGGATGAATTCCTTTCCCTCCTCACCATGTCCATGAAGTGATGGTAATGCAGCAGCAATCTTCTGGATACTCTCATATCCATTAGTATCTGTCAAAGGATGGAATCTACTCCCTCGTAGGAGTAGATAAATTTCTGGTAACACTTCTTCAGCTTGAAGAGGCTCCTCCTCATCGGGTGTGTTTTCAGGAGTCTGGGCTTTGATGGCCCTTCGAACTCTTATATTGTGGTTCCTCCTTTGAGTTCGAGTCAGTGGTACAGTCCTTGAGCTTGACCCAATCTCAAACACAGGTGGTGGAACAATTAATCCTTCAGTCGAATCTTCAACGACCATCACTTCTTTTCCCTTAGCAGTAGCAGGGATAGCAGGCTTGATAACAACAGCTCTAGCCTTCTTGCAGGCAGGGAAGTCCTGAAGGTAGTTCAAACTGAATTCTGCAGGCGGCACTTGTACTTCCGGAGTAGCGATGTTCATTACCACGAATGGGGCTTTCCCAAGGATAACCTCGAGGTCTTCAAATCCAGCTCCGAACTTGATGGTGGGAGTGACGTTACGGGCGCTGCGGTCTGTTGGCAGATTGCAGGAAAAGGTCAGCGTTGGGTAGGCCATCGCAGTGGGCTTTAAAAAAGAAAGTTTTAGGGTTAAATATATGGCCAAAAACCTCATAATCTTTAGTGCAAGCACTGAAAAATAGAGGTTGATTTGTAGACCGTGAGGGTCTTAATTTACAGGTAATTTTAACATCTTTGTTCAAAAAGGTGTAAAATTTGATTAATATAAAAATTTCAAAGTGCGCGCATCACAACACGATTTGGTTTAATTCATGAAGTAGCAAATCAAATTTGGAAGGGAGATGTGAAAAATTTTAGGGTCCAGTGTGGGACCCAATAAGTGGCAAAAAATGCCCAGGTGGAATTAGTCCACCGACACACCTATTGGGGGTCCGACCCCACATGAAAATTTAAAGAGTCCTTAATGGCCTTCTGAACCCCTCTGTTCAAAGATGGTTGAACAGCTAGTCCTGAAGTCCAATGAGTTAGCTATACTTTCTTAAGATAGTAATGAGTAAAGTATGCCAACGGAAGAAAGGTAATTTGGTCCAAGAGAGACATGGACATATTACCGATGTGTGAAGATAATATTTCTCAATTTGTATGAAGAGAAAAGCTTGTCCCCTGCGGAGTCACCAGAAGCTGTCGGCGCTATTTCGGGTTGGTTTGTGGGGAGTTGCCCGTAAGAAGCTGTCGGTCGCCGGAATTGAAATCCCGTCGTCTGCTTCGGAAGGATGTTGAAGTTTGAAACCAAACTAACCCCATATTTTTCATAGTTTAAATGAAAGTGCACTGTACCTCAAATCCTGTATCTATCCCAAAGAATAAACACAAGACTTGAGGATGAGGCTCGATCAAATAAACTATGGAAAGTATGACGTCCATTTGGTCTGCGAAACCTTTGTATTTGCCAACAAGTTCCCCTATTTAATATAAAGGATTAAATAGGGTTTATATTAAGCTGGGTTCGGACATGCTTCCTATAAGGGCAAGCTCCTATAGTTAATTACATCTTAAATGACTAAAGTCACCTAAGAAGACTCGATAAAAATCAAGAAATATTATCTTCAAGGAATTTCAAAGGGTAGTACTATTCAACGAAATCGAACGTAGAGGTGTGAAAGGAGATTGGTTTAAATTTGGAACATTTTATTGTAGAATCCAAAGGAAGAAGAA